>PVJN01042584.1:0-18193 GCA_004026805.1 Lasiurus borealis | reverse complement strand
GAGGAGGAGGAAGAGGAGGAGATAAAAATGCAAAATGGCACGGGCATGGGAATCTCCCATTGTAGCCCTTGGCCACCTGGCCCAGGTCTGCCGACCCCGCTGTGCCTGTGACCCTCCCTGGCCAGGGCTGCCTTGGAGTTTGTCAAAAGAGAAGGGGGGAAGGGGGAAGAGAGAGGGGCCTCTCGAGTGAGGATTTCCTCATCCCGTCTTACCCTGCACCATCCACAAGGGTACCCTCTGTCTAGAGCAGTGGCTTTCAACCTGTGGGTCAGGAACAGCTAGCAGGGTCTCCTGAGACCATCAGAAAACACAGATATTTACATGAAGACTGTAACAGTAGCAAATTACACTTATGAAGTAGCGACAAAAAATAATTTTATGGTTGGGGATCACCACAGCATAAAGAACTGTATTAAAGGGTTGCGGCGTTAGGAAGGTTGAGAACCGCTGGTCTAGAGCCTTCTTCTGTCCACCTCGGCCTTATGTGTGTGCACACGCATGCCTCCCCCCCCCACACACACACGCATGCACACACACTGACTTCCACCTGCCTCCAAGCATCACCTCCTCCAGACTCTTCCCTTCGTCCCAGTGTGATGGGTATCTCATTCGCGCACCTGTCTGCTTCCCACCACCGCACCCCTCTCTCGGGGCGTCTGACCCCTCCTCATCTCTTCAGGCCGTTTCCCAGGGTTCCTCTGGGCCCCCGTTTCCAGCACGGCCTGGGCACGGAGAGGCTAATTCTGTGCTGGCGGCAGCGGCTGGATCACTGGCCGCGGGCAGGTGCCCTGCCTGGAGTGAGGTGCAGCCGTCGCTGAGGACAGCCTGTCCTTCCCGCACACCCACCGGGGAGGGCACAGCCTCCGCCGGCACGACCGCACGCGTGCCCGCTGCTTGCTGCCGGTCCCAGCTGCCCCTTCCCCTGCGCAGGTGCCAGCCCAGGGTTCCTGCAAGGTGACCTTGACCTGACTCCCTCCCCGGCGTCTCTCCCCAGAGCCATCCTGAAGGGCTTCTCTGCAGCGGCCAGAGACCTGTCTGCCACCGAAACCAAGACGCTGCTGGCCGCGGGGGACAAGGATGGCGACGGCAAGATCGGGGTTGACGGTGAGTAGCCACGGGCCAGGGCCCGGGCACCTGGGGCTCTAGGGATGCTCGAAGCTCGGAGCTGTGTCTGTCACGTGCCAGGAAGGAGGGGGTCACAGGAGGTTGGAAGGGAAAGGGCAGTCTGTTGGGTCTGAGGCGGTCACCTAAGCAGGCCCAGGAAGCGGGCGCGTTTCTTCCGGATGTGACCCATCCTAAGGGCACGGAGTCTTCCCCCACCTGGTGGGCAGGGCCCGCAGGAGCCTCGGGGACGTGGCCCGCCCCTGTCCCGGGGTTTTGATCTCGGCTCTGTCCAGACTGGCTGTGTGACCTTGGCCACGCTCCCTTCTTCTCCGAGCCTCGGTCTCGGCGCTGTAACCCGAGCAGATGAGGCCAACTGATCCCGCAGGACCCCGCCGGCTCTCACGTTCTCAGATTCCAGGGATGGAAATTCCTTCCCCTCCTATCCTCCTCCGCATCTTGTCAGGTGTCCTGTAACTTCCAGTCCCCAGCCCATTTGGGCCTCACCCAAGCGGGCCGTTCCAGCATTGAAGGCGAGCCAGGAAAAACGGCCGGCAGTCAGGAGACGGGCTCTCTGGCTGCGCACGCCACGCCGTTGCTTTCAGGACAGGGGAGGGGGGCTGGGGGCGCAGCCTCTCCATCCTGATCCATCCTTCTCCATTCAGACCTAACCCCCTCTTCCCGCCCCCTGCTCAAAGCACACACCCCCATCACTCCCTTCCTTAGCGTCACAACCTCCTCGGGATGGGGGTGCCTGCGCCCGTTCAGGGAGCCAGGACCTAAGGGGTGGGGCAGGGACTCGGTCCGGGTCTGAGGAGCTCTTTCCGGCTCGCTGTGCGGCCGCTGCTCCTAGGACCACCCTCCTGCCCGTCTGGGTGAACGCTGTGCGCAGGCGCTTGGCCTCCAGGCAAGGGCTGTCTGGTGTCCGATCCCAGCTCCACCCCCTCCCAGCTGCGTACCTTTGGGCCAGTCCAGGAGCCACCCTGGGCCTCGGTTTCCCCTGCTCTGAGCCGGCCAATGGCAGTCCTCTCCGAGGTTTGTCCTGGGGGTCAGAGGGCCAGGAGGGGGTGTCTGGCGCAGAGAAAGTGCTCCGAGGCGTTTGTGAGCGGTGTGCACCCCTTCATCCTCGGTGTCCAGCTCGGACCTGACCGAGAGCAGGCCCTTCGTTCACACCTGTGGCCTGAGTGCGAAGGCCACCACATCCTGCTTTCCCTCTGCCCTTCCCCCGCCGTGACCTTGGCCACCCGTAGGGTCCGTTCACACAGTCTCAGCCTAAGACCCGCGTGGGCGCGTGGTGGCGAAATTCAGTGGCTACAGACAGAAATGGCTCTGGGAGAGGTGCGAGGGTGCCGGTCGTGGGTATCGTTCATGAAGGTTTGGTGTCAGACTCAGGAATAGAGAACCTCCAGCAAGGTCAGGCGCAGCGACTGGCCGGCCTGCTGATGACAGCTGCCCTTCTTTGCGGCTGAGAAGGAGGGAGGGGGTTGAAAGGAGGTGAGTGAAGTGTGCTGGAGGGACATCGGTGACTCCAGTAAGTGGCTGACTCCCCCACTCCCTGTCCTCACTAAACCACTTACCAGATAGCTCCTCCCACCCCCTCCCAAGCCTGGATCCCCGCCCTGACCCACCCCAGGCCTCCAGACCTGCTCCATTTTTACTGGCAGCCGACGCCCACGGCTCGGCCCTAGGCTCGGCCCTAGGCAGGGTCTCCGCGGCCAGCTGCTCACCAGCAGCCTACATGACCAGGAGAAACCAGGCCAGATCCTGGCCTGCTTCCTCGATCCCCTTCCTCCCTCCTCCCCCTCCCTCCGGCCTTAAAGCGCTTACTGAACGCTTCCCATAGCCATTCCCGGGGCACCCCTGCGCCGGACGTGCGGGAGGTAAGGTCCAATCAGGCCCGGCTCCCGGAGGCACCCTCTCCTGGCGGGGTGCCTTGGGGCAGCAGCTCAGCGAGCCCCCGTTTCCTCCTCTCTAAATGGGAGGCGATGATGTAGACCCCCCTGGGATTCTGCGAGGCGCCCGGGGCAGGATGGGCGGAGAGCCGAGTGCGGTGCCCAGCACATAGTAAGTGCTTAGCCAACACCTCCGAGGTGCCTTTTCTATCCCATCCCCACGCGGCTCGCGGCTCTGTGTGCGCACACAAACCAATGGGAATGCCAGGCAGAGGCGGGAGGCGCAGACCGGCTCTGTGGAGAGGGAGAGACAGGGCAGGTCTGGAGGCTGTGGGCAGGGAGGGCGGGGAGGAAGGCCCTGGCAAGGCGCTGGTCCCAGCAAAGGCGAGGAGGGAGGGAGTCTCGGGCGTATTTAGAAAGAGGCGATATGATGTGTTTGCCCAGGGTGGGATGTGCCCAGAGAAGTGTTACCAGGGGGTGTGATGTGTGCCCAGCCCCGAGCTGGGGTCTGTGCAAATGACACCTCATTGGACCTTGAGATGACAGAGGACACAAATGTAGACACAGAAAGACCGGCTCTGGTGCCCAGGGTGACAGTGGGTTCAAGGCCAGGTCTGTCTGCCAGCCCGGTGCCGGCTCAGGCCACCTGCTGGGAAGGTGTAGCTGCCTCACCCCCCTGCTCCCCCCCAACACCCCACACACGGTGTTTCTGCGGGAGGTGCTGAGAGGGGGGGTGCGGGTGCCCAGCAGGCAGCGAGGCTGAGGCAGGGCCACGGCGGCCCAGAAGGTTCTGTTCCAGGCCCTAGGCTTGGCTGCCCGCCTGCCCACCCGCCCGCTCACTCTAAAGCAGTGGTTCTCAACCTTCCTAAGGCCGCGACCCTTGCATACAGTTCCTCATGTGGTGGTGACCCCCAACCATGAAATTTTGCTACCGTGATGCATCGTGATGTAAATATCTGCATTTTCCAATGGTCTTAGGCGACCCCTGTGAAAGGGTCGTTCAACCCCCAAAGGGGTGGCGACCCACAGGTTGAGAACCACTGCTCTAAAGGATGAGTGGCCTGGAGATTCTTTCACCTCCTGGGGGGACTGGGGGCGTCACAGAATCCCTCCGGCCTTCACGTGCCTGTTTACTAAGCTCAGGAATCAAGTCACTTAGCCAATCACTGGGGTCCTTTCCAGCTCTGGGGACCCACGGGTGTCCCCGGGAATCAACGGCTCCACGAGGCCCAGCTCAGCCTTAGGCCGGGCTGTGGCACCTTGAACAGCGACCGCCACCACCTTTACAGCCACGGAGCGCTGACCGTGTGCCGGGCTCGGGCTGGCGTTTTACAGTGAGCGTCCCAGCAGCCTTAGAGGCGGCGGACGCTGTCCTGTCCCACTTACAGAGGGAGACACCGAGGCTCCCGGAGGCTGAGTTTGCCTACACGTCCGCGCCAGGTCTGAGTTCGGGCCTGTCTGGACCCCGAGCCCACCCCCGGGCTGCCCGCCTCATCCCTTCATTCAGAGCTGAAGGAGCTTCCACCGTAAGGGGACTCAGCACTGGCTCGTGGCTTGTCCTCCCTCCCCCGCTGGCCTCTCGGTCCCCGAGAGCAGGCTCCCTTTGCTCGGTTGCTAGAAAAGGGCGGGCACCGGGGAAGGAAGGTGAGTGAGGAGTGAGTGAGGGAATGAGCGCGTGTCCGGCTCTGGGTTCGAGATGCAGCGAGGACGGGTCTGTTGTGTGGGCTGGAGACCCGCGTGGCCGGGGCTGGCGAGCAGCAGGTGCTGGTGCTTCTGAAGGGGAAGGTCATTCACCGTGTTCTCCCGGGTCCCAGGCGGAAGGGAGAGACCACGTTCTAATCGTAATCCCTGGCACTCCCGTCCCGGGGCATCTAGTCCCAGGAATCTCGCCTTTTCCAGATGTGACCATCGATGCTGGAGGCCCCCCAAGTGCAGCGCTGGGGAAGGGGGTTTGAGGCTGAGGTGGAAGCTGTCTCCAAAAACAGCAGCAGCTGCCGATTCGGGGCACAAACAGCAGACGCTGCTGAGTGGCTGCTTCCTTCCCTAGCCCTTGTCCCGATGAGTCACCCAGAGCGTGTTTCTCGCCACGGGAGCTTCTGGTTCCTTCGGTCAGGGGTGGCCCACGAGTGGGCCTCTCTACTGAGTCCCCGGTGGTGCCCTCCTCTTCCCATTTTACAGACGAGGAAACTGAGGCACTGAGAGAAACACGCCCAGGGCCACTCCGTCGCGGAGCCAGGATTGGGACCCTCTGCCACCCGGGTTTGTGTCCCCAGCCCGGCTCTCCACCCCCGGAGCCTGCACAGGGACAGGGACAGGGTCAGGGACAGCGGTTACCACCGTGTGGCGCTTCCTGTGCACTGCGGACTGCACACGGGTCTCCCCTCTTCCAGCTCCATCCGTCCCCACAGTGGCTGCACGAGGCAGGGAAACTGAGGCTCCGGGAAGTGGGGCGACTTGCCCAGGGTCACAGGGCTGCTCAGCATCGGGGCGGAGCTATTCACACATTGACACTCCGACTCCAAATATATCTCTTCCTCTCCACGCTAAAGACAAGGTGCGCGCACACACACACACACACACATATGTACACGCACACGCACACACACGCCATCCTGAGCCCCAATCCCATCTTCTATGCCGAACGCCAGCTTTCACTCAGGAGACGGTGGTTTTTTTTTATTTATTTTTGTTTTTTCTGCTCCTGTTGCTAAAAAACATGGTCGCAATTATCGCCTTCCCATCCCAGTCTGCTTCATCCACGGGCCGCAAGGCATCTGTCTTTTCGGCTTCCTTCTGGCCAAGCCTGTTCGCTTTTATCCCGAAGGAGCCTCTCACGTGGGAGGTGGATGATGGGGAAGCTGGGGCTGAGATACCCCACGCCAGGCAGAAACTGGGCACCCACATGGCCGCCTCCAGGCTGTGCTTTAATCCGGGGAGTGACCCGCATCTCTTCTCTTACGTGAGAGCGCGGTCTTGGGAGCCGCCTGAGGACCCCTCGGAAGAGAGGAGTACGGTCCCCGGGAGGTGAAATGGAGCTGAGACGACGGGAGGGAAGTGAGAAGGATGGAGGAGCCCCTCCCGCCTGTAATTCCAGCCGCTGGCTCCTCTGGGATTGGGTTTCCATGCCAGCGGGACGGCATCTCCGTGCCAGCCTGCGGTCCCCGCGGCCCAGCCCCGCAGTGTGCAGGTTTTGTCCCATCTCCTGGCGTCCTCGGCCAACCCGGCACAGCTGGCCGGCGACCTCTCCCGAGACCCGTGGAAACTGAGGCCGGGGGACGTCAGTACCCCTGTCACCAGGCACATCCTCCTGGAGTGGCCCTGGGTCTTCTGCCTCCGCCCCTCCCTCCGCCAGGCTGAGTGAGCGCCGGAGTTATAAATGGTTCCGTGCTTAGCCAGATGCTGGCTTTCATTCCGCGGTCCCTCAGCCCGCAGCGGCGGCGGATAATTTAGCCGCGGAGAGAAGCCGCTGCTTACATAACCGCCCTCCTGTCATCAGGAGGAGTGAGGGCGGAGGCAGGACTGCCCCAGGGTGATCCCTCTCCACTGCCCGGCCAGGCCGGGCCGGATGGCTCCAGCCTCTGGGAGGAGATGCACCCTGGCCGGACCCAGCCTCAGTCAGAACCTTCCTGGCCAAGTGCCTCTCGGCCTCAGTTTCCCTGGAAGTAAAACGGGGAGAAGAGGGCCAGGCCGACAGGAGCTGACACCCAGGACTGGGCCCGGGCCCCCGGAGGAGATGGGGACGAAGGCTCCTTGCGGGCCGTCGGGGTGACCCCGGGTGACCCCGCTCCCCGGTCTCCTGGGTTCGGAAAGTGATCCCTGTTTGCAATAGCAATTTATAAGAAACCCGGCCCGGGAGCTATTTCCAGGCGAGGCGATAAACCAGGAGGCCGCTGCCTGGGTCTGGCCCTCGCCGCCGCCGCGGGGAGGAAGGAGCTTCCAGACGCTGACTCAATGCTCCTCTCAGTTTCACCCCGATCAGCGGGTGCCGGCTCACCTGTCAATGACTTCTAAATCTGTCCGACCCCCGCCGTACCCGCGCCGGGCAGACCTAATTAGGCTAATTTCGGTTTCCCGAGGGAACGGAAGGAGAGAACGGAGTCTTCTCTTCCTCTGACCCTGTCTGCTGCTCCCCTCCCCCACGGCCCCTCCCATCCCGTGATTGGAGGAGGAAGGAACCAGTGAGCTGGCCCGGGGGCCTGGGGTGAGGTCCATGCAAAATTCTTATTTTTTAAAAAAATATATATCTTATTGATTTTTTACAGAGAGGAAGGGAGAGGGATAGAGAGTTAGAAACATGGATGAGAGAGAGACATCAATCAGCCATCTCCCTCACGCCCCCCACTGGGGATGCGCCCGCAACCAAGGTACATGCCCCTGACCGACGCTCTATCCACTGAGCCACACCGGTTTCAGCCCATGCAACATTCTGGTGAGAGGAAACACCCCTCCCTGATCAGGCTGGTGTCACGTGCTCCCCCGGAGCCAGGCCTCGCTGTCCAGCCACTATCCCATCAGCCCCCACCACAGCCCTGTGGAGAGATCCTCCCAGCATCCCCCTCGGACAGATGCAGACACTGAGGTCAGAGACCGAGTGTCCGAGGACGGGCATGCTGGAGGCAGGCTCTGACTCTGGGGCGTAGAGCGTTTCAGAAACTCCTCTGCTGCTGGCGCCTTAGACCACTCAAGCCCGCTGCCAGTTCACGGCGTCCCTGCCTCAGTCTCAGGATCCGTGTGCTTATTGCTGCTACAATTCCAAAGCTCCAGCCGGCGTCACTTGCTCCAAGGGAGGTGGGATAACATGGGTATAGCGTGTCTGTGTGCCAGGCTCTTTCTGGATTTGCCCAGCTGGTTTGCCCCACAGCCGTGCAAGCAGGCCTTGTCACGCCCACTTTACAGATGAGAAAACTGAGGCTCGGAGAGGAAAGTAACGATCTAAGGCCACTAGCCAGGAAGTGAGAGAAGAGGATTCAGACCCTCCTCCAGGGTTGCTGGAGGGTTGTAGGCAGGTGCTGGGCAGAGATAAGAAACGAAGATGGTAGCCATGGGCAGAGTCTGTGCCAGGCATCCATCCAGAGGCCTGGTTCGGAGGTGCTGGAGCTGCAGAAGCAGCCTGCTAACTCCTGCTACGGAGCGCTGGGCGCTGGCTGTGGAGCAGGCCCGGGGTGAGAGCTTCACGGCCGGTTCCCCTGGCAACCCCAGGCACACCCCTCTGCAGCTGGGGAAGCAGGGGCACGGTGATGTCAGGGTCTGGTCCCAGGTCACTGCCACAGGAAGTGGGGGCTGGAGTCGACTCCTGGTTCCCCTGCTCCAAACACTGTGGGGGAGTGGGAGGGTGGAGTCTGGACCGGACAGGGCATGGGTCCGAGACCTGGGAGGGAGAGGGGCCCTGTCCGGGGACAGGAGTGACGGCCGAGCCAAGGCCGGAACCCCGTGCTCTGCGCTGTTCCCCATCCCGCGTCCTCCTGCCAGGTCAGGTGACCGAGGCTCTTGGGGTCTGTGTTTGCTTGCCGTGTGCTTCCCTCTGAGGGCTGTGCCCTGTGGAGGAGGCCTCTGCTGAGAGGCGTGTGCCCGCTGACTGGCTGGCTCCTGAGAGCTCTGCCCTGAGGGCAATGCGGCCGGCCAGAGAGGTGCCTGCCCCCCGTTTGCCTGCAGGGCGCCTTCTCTCTCCGCTGTGGGGGGGGACAGTGAGAGTCCTGTGCTCCCTCTCCGCACAGGCCATACCCTGGCTGCTCTGGGGTGGATGCCAGTGGGCAGAGGGTGTGTTCTCAGAGGCTCCTAAACACCCCAAGGTCCAAACTAGCGCCCACAGTCAGACTCCGAAGTGCCCGACCTTCCACCGCCGAGAGCCCCTGGCCGGCGCTCCTAGGCCCCGTCGCTCGGCCTCAGCGAGGACCGCCAGGCGCAGGCCATGCACGGCTCTCCTGAGGCGCAGCCGATAACCGGCATTTCCAGGGAGAGTCCGAGCGGCCCTGCAGGTGGAAACAGGAAGGGCCGAGCCCCTCCCGGCCATCTCTCCGTGAGCTGGTGCTCGCAGACAGCTCGGTCTCCTCCGCCCCGGGACAGAGCCGTTGGGCCCAAGGACAGGCGACTGGCTGCGCCCGTTTTCCAGGCAGAGTGGCAGGCGGGAGCCGGACAGTTCCTCCTCCCCTCCAGCAGGGACGCTGCTCCACCGGGAACGGCCTCCCACATCCCGTCGGGATGTCCCTGACGTCACAGGCCACGTCCTGCCTCTTACTGTCCTCCTGACCAGACACGCCGCCTCTTCTCACCGCCCGTCCCATCGGCAAATGGGCATCACCCCACTTCCCTCCGGCCTCAGGGAGATTCCAGGAAGTCAGTTCTTGTGACCCCTGAGGAGCCATTGCTCCATCCTTCCCTCCCTCTAACCCTCCCTCTCCATCCCTCCCTCCATCCTTCCCTCCCTCTAACCCTACCTTCCTCCATCCCTCCCTCCCTTTCTCCATCCTTCCCTCTATATAACCCTCCCTCTCTCCATTCACCTCCCTCACTCCCTTCATCCCTCTATCCATCCCTCCATCCCTCCCTCCCTCCCTCCATTCCCCCTCACTCCATTAACCCTCCCTCCCTCCATCCTTCCCTCCCTCTAATCATCCTTCCCTTCCTCCATCCCTCCCTCCATCCTTCCCTCCCTCTAACCCTCTCTGTCCCTCCCTCCCTCCATCCTTCCCTCCCTTGCTCTCTCCATTCTTCCTTCCTTTCCTCCATCCCCCCATCCATCCCTCCCTCCTTGCTCCCTCCTTTCCTCTCTCCATCCCTTCATCCATCCCTCCATCCATCCCTCCTTCCATCCCTCCCTCCCTCCATCCCTCCCTCCCTCCTTCCATCCTTCTCTTCCTCCTCCCTCCATCAGTCCATCCATTTGGCATCTCCTTCTATTGCTAGGAGGGTGCTGAACAAGACAGGGCTCCCTGCCCCCTGGAATGCACATCCTGGCAGGGGGCGACCAGTTAAATAGAAGGTGCATCCATAAGACCACTCCAGGAAGTGCTCAGCACCAAGAGGAAAGTCAAAAAGGGCCGCAGGACAGAATCGTGGAGGTGGCCGCATCTGAGCCGGCTCAGGAGTCACTCTAGGGCAGAAGCTCCGGTAAAGAAGGAAGCCCAGAGCGCAGCCCCTCAGAGCGCAGCCTGCATCAGGCTCCCTGTGTGACCGCGGTGGAGCTACTTCTCCCGGGGCCTCCGGTTCCCCATCGGTAAAATGCGGACAGAAGCATCTCTCCACGGGGCGTGAGGATGCCATACGATAACGCGTGCAGAACACTCCCCATGAGGCACTGAGTGAGGAAGAAGTTTAAATTCTCTGCAAATGGGCCAGGCCACGCCAGCGCTAGCGGTGAGAGATGGAAGACATCTCCCAAGAGCCGCCTGTAGGGTCTCAGGAGCTCATGCCCAGAAAGCGAATGCGAGGACACCTGGCTGGTGGGGGGGTTTTAGGGTTTGGTGGTGGGTTCTGTCCAGCCCGTGGCCCTGGGGAGTGTCAGGACCGGCTGGAGGACCTGCCCAGTCCGCCCCCTTGAGGCAACACTCAGGCCCCCACCTCGGGGCACTACCTTTCCTCAGGGACAGCCTGGGACAGGAGAGGCGGCTGCATTTCCCAGGCTGGCCCCCGGCGAGGGGAGGGCCCAGGTCCCGCCGTGTGGGCTCAGACGCGTGCTGGTCCGGCTGGTTTCTGTTTTTCCGTCTGACCCGGAAGTAACGCCAGCTTACCGAAAGCTGCAAACACAGGGCGGGTCCGTGCACCCCCACCCAGGCCCCCAGCGCCAGCCTCTGACGTAACCATGGGTCAGGGTGACGGGAAGGAGTCACACATGTGCTTGGACCGGAGTCCGAGGGCAGGACGAACACACGGGGCCCCAGAGATGTCTTCCTGCCTCTCTGGAGCCACTTGCCATCCCGTTTTCGTTGTCCCTCACAAGGAATTGTCGCCGCCCCTCCCTCTAGCGACAGTGACAGGTGGGGAGGAGCCTGATGCCCAGAGAGTCTGCTTCCCAGCACGGAGGGCCCCCTCGCTCTTCACCCCACCCATGCGGCCCCCACTCAGGACACTCCCACTTTCTAGCGGCGACGGGACTGACTTGGGGCCTCGGTCTCGGCAGGCTGGGGACATGGGTCTCAGAACCCCCTAGATGTGTGGGAGAGGTGGCAACTCTGGTTCTCTTGTCTCCCGGAGAGAAAAACCACAGAGAAGAGACTCCCTGGGCCCCTGATCTATAATAATAAGAGTGTGATATGCTAATTAGACCGGACAGCCGAACGACCTTCCGGACGTCCTTCCAGATGAAGCCGGGTCTGCAAGGGCCGAGCCTCTTGCACGAATTTCGTACATCCGACCTCTAGTGGCAAATAAAGGTCTCAGCACCCGCTTTGCCCACCACAGCGAGGACCCCACCCCCGCAAGGATGTGGAACACGGGGCAGGGCGGCTGGGGGGCGGGGGGAGAGCCAAGGACCCTCTGAGCTCCCTCCGTCTCTCCTGACTCCTCCGAGCTGGTGATGGACAAGGCTGGAGGCCAGGCCACACCGCCCAGAAGCGACAGAGCCCGACTGCAGCCCCGGCCGCTGCTGGGCTGTCCCAGAGTACCCCCTGCTTTCCTCCCTTGGAGACCCCCTGCGATCCCTTCCCTTCCCCCATCTTTCCCCCATGGGTCCTGCCTTTGCTGACAGGACTCCGTCACAGCCCCCTTCCCTGTGAAGGCTTTGCGGCTGCACGGAGAGATGGTCCCCACACCTCTCAGCCTCACACCCACACGGGGCCCCTCAGGGGCAGGCACAGAGCCGGGGGGCGGGGGGTGATGAACCGTGAGCGAGGCCAGGGGGGTCTGAAGCTTCATGCTCCCATCGGGGAGGCAGACAACAAAGAAATGTGCATGCGACAGACACTCCAAAGTACGTTGAGCGACTAAGCGCTGTGGATCTAACAAAAGGTGGGGCTCGCTGAGCATCCCCGCTTTCCCCGAGGGACCAGAGACGGCCTCTTGAGGGGAGGTGGGGGGGAGACCCGGTGTGCGAGGGAGCCAGCCCTGAGGAGGTCAGAGCGACAGCAGCTGGGCGAGCAACAGATGCCAAGGTCCTGCGGTGACTGCGCCCTCCATGTGCCTGAGACTCAGAGAGGCCAGCGGCTGGAGCACTTCCGGCCAGACGTTGTGGTCCTGCCACCTAGACAAGCAACTTCTGCAAGGCAGGGACCAGCTGTCTCTCTCCCCCGGACTCCCCTCACCGGGAGGCTCTGCAGGGTCACTTCTCCTCTCGGGCCTCCGTTTTTCCTTCTGTGAAATGGGGCGATCCCTCCCAGTCCCCTGCGGGCCGGTGACGGTAAGCGAGGAGTTGTGGCAGACAGGGCTCGGCTTATCCGGAGCACCGGCTGCACTCACTCCACCGAGCTGGGCCCTGTCCCGTGCTCAGGGGCCTCCTGAGGAAGAGGTTCTCCAATCTGGCTGTTCACCGGAACCACCTTCTACCCAGAAAAATAACTCAGCCTTTTCCCCAGCCTCCTCGGTCAGAAAGTCCAAGGCCAGGGCCTGGGAGTCTGTGGCCTTCATGGGCAGGACCAACTAGATGAGTGGCCAGGAAAGGTCCCCACTCAGGACACTCCACGTTCTAGAGGCGACGAGACTTTCCTGGGGCCTCTGTCTCCGCAGGCTGGGGACATGGCATCTCAGAGGCACAGACGGGGCCTGGAGCCTGGCTCTGCCGCCTCCTAGTACAAACGGCCGGACCCGCCTGGCTTTCCCCATCGGTGGAATAGGAATAATATGCGACGCACAGCCCGGGACTAGTGCCGCGTGAAATGAGATATATAGTACATAAAGTGCTCAAAATAGTGATGGCCTGTGACCAGCATTCAGAAATCACCATTATATTATCATTGTCTTTACTGATAATCTGTCGGCTGCATGATGTGAAAGGCACAGTACGTTCACCATTTCCTTCCTCCCTCCCTCCATCCCTCCCTCCTTTTCTTCCTTCCTTCCTTCCTTCCCTCCTTCCTTCCTCACCCATCGTCCCATGGCACCAGGTCTGCACAGAAATGAGGACCGAGAAAGGCCTGCAGGGGGCCCAGCGGTCGGTCGGTCGGTCGGTCGGGCAGTGCCCCTCTGACTCACCTCTCTGTGGTTTTCTCTTGCAGAGTTCTCCACTCTGGTGGCTGAAAGTTAAGAGGCTCTGGCTGCCCTGCCTCTCTCCCCCGACCCCCGCCCCCCGCCCCTCCCGCCACCCTCCTCTGTTGCTGTTCAGTTTGTTTATGTTATTTTTTACTCCCCCCTGTCCTCCTTCGGCCCTCAAATGACACCTTTCTTCTGGAAAATGCTGGAGAAACAATAAAGGCTGAACCAATTGGATTTCTTCTGCCTGAAAGGATCCTGAGCAAAGGGTTGGGGAGCGGGAGTGGGTCCTTGGCTTTGCAGGCACACTTGTTTGGGGGAGGGGGTCAACGGGGGGGCGGGGGGCAGGCTTTAGACAGAAAAGAGGGGGTGAAAGAGCGCTCTCCTGCGCCCCTCCTCTGCCTTGTTGCTGAGCACAGCACTCCACAGGGTGTCCCATTAACCCCGGAAACCACCCCAGAGGGAGGTGGGGAGACTCCCACTTTACAGATCCTTCGAGAGGAAGGGATGTGTCTAAGCCCACACAGCTAGGACTTGTGGATGGATGGATGGATGGATGGATGGATGGATGGATGGACGGACTGACAGATGGACGGATGATACCCATTAAAACCCTTTTTATCACAAATGACAGAAACCCAACTCTGAATGACTTAAGCAAAAGAGGAAGAAAAAAAACAAAGACTTGATTGGCTACTAAAGAGCCCAGGGGCAGGTCTGCAGGAACAGCTGGCTCCAGGGACTCACGGGAAATCATTGGGATGAAGGGCTTCCTGCCCACCTCTGGGCCCGGCAGCCCCCTGTGCCCCCTGTGCCGGATTCGCTGATGCTGGCGAGACCCCCCAGCAGCTCCAGCAGAACCAGAAAAAATCCCAGCAAGCTCCTCGTCCCCATTCACGCCTCCAGAGGTCCCGCTAATGCCGCAGCCAATGTTCACTGAGGCACCCCATCTGCAGGCCCCCAGTCTTCAGACTCCAGCACCACCCCCCCACCCCACCCCACCCCACATCCGCCTCCACCCAGCACCTCCTCGCCCCCCTCCACACGCTCCTCTCCGTTTGCCCATCATCTCCACCGTCTGCTCGTCTTCATTGTTATGCGCAGAGGAGCGCCATTCATTATCTCGGTCCCCTTCTGTCTGGGAGAGGCTGGGGAGCGGGGGAGGGAGCTGGGCCGGGAGGGAGAGCCGCAGATCGGCTCCTGAGTGGCTTTTGATAAGAGGGGGACAGCCTGCCTGCGGGCAGAGGGCTGGATGATGGATTGGATGTCCTGGAGCAAGGAGAGGACGCAGGGAGGCGAGGGAAGAGTGCGTGAGGGCAGTCAGGAGGACGGATCCGAGCCGGGTGGGGGTGGGGGGGAGACGGGGAGAATGGAAGAGAAAAGTTGGGGCTGGGAAGTCTCTCCTAGTGAAGCCATGGGCTTGCTGGACAGACCTGCCTTCCCAATCTGCCTCTTCCCCGTCAGAACACCTACTACGTGCTACCGTGCCAGACGCTTAGTAGTACCTCTTCTTAAGGCACACATAGCCTCCAAGGAAGAGAACCTCCTCCTTTTCACAGGCGAAGCAAACGGAGGTTCGATGTTAGGTAACCTTCCCACCTCACACCACCGATCAAAGTGAAAACACACCCATCCAGGCAGCACACACTGTGTTCGTATCCGACTCGAGCCCCGCACAAACCGCCCCCCACCCCTACCCCCATCCCCCGTCTGTGACCGGTCAGGGCAGGACACAGGCTCTGGAGGTGGCTGCCGAGTTAGGGGCCTGGCTCCACCACTGACTGGAGCACCCCCACATTGTGGTAACCGTGAGGATCCCTCCCACAGCGGGGACCAGGCTTCGTCCTCTGCCTCCCCCTGGCCGGGAAGACGCCCCCGTGACCCTGAGGCCCCTCTACAGGGACAGTTAGTCTGGCAACATTGAAGCTGGGTGACCCCGGCTTGTGGGTTTCTGGCGGAATCCGGAGGTCAGGTCCAGGGGGTGGGACACAAGTCCAGGGGGCGCTCCAGCCAGAGAGAGAAGGGCCGGGGCAGCCAGCCGAGGGCCCCGTCCGTGCCACAAAGGGTCTGTGCCCATATTACCTTCATTGCAGCCCTCCCTGGGCCTGGTCGGGAAGGTGGAAGAAGACGCGTCCTCCTTGCTGTGAGGGTCAGCTGTGGGTCTCCCACGGCCCAGGGCAGCAGCCACAGGCAGGGCACTCAGGCCAGGGAGCCCGGGTCACCCCGCTGTGCACATGCAGAGAAGGGGCAGGTATTAGAGGTGTTGGCAGATACTCCACGACCTACTTGTTGACCCCACGCTTGGTCTGATGGTGGATCAGAGACAGGATTCAAACTTCAAGGATCCTGGCCCAGCCGAAACCGGTGTGGCTCAGTGGACAGAGCGTCAGCCTTCGGACTGAAAGGTTTCAGGTTCGATTCTGGTCAAGAGCATGCACTTTAGTTGCAGGTACATTTCCAGTAGGGGGCGTGCAAGAGGCAGCTGATCGATGTCTCTTTCTCATCGATGTTTCTAACTCTCTATCCCTCTCCCTTCCTTTCTGTAAAAATCAATAAAATATATTTAAAAACAAACAAAACAACTTTAAAAAAAAAAAAGCCAGGCCCCATGCTCTTCTTCCGAGGCCCCCACCCCCACTCCCTCCACCTACATCCCCTATGTCCCCTGCGGGTGCCTTGGAAACATCCCTGTGCCTTCCGGGTTTCCACTCATTCGTTGAACCACCACTGCTCTGTGCTCCCTCGCTCTTGCTCAGAGAGCGCCACATTCCTTAACGGTCTACAAAGCCCCCATCTCTGATCCCTCCCGGGCTCGCCATTCTCCTCTCACCACTCTGCTGCACGCTCCCCTCTCCCAACCCCAGTTAGCTGTCCCTGCCCCCGGCCCCCAGCCCTGCATCCTGCCCTGCCGTCTCTGCTCTGACTAGATAGCAATCCCCAACATCACCATGCCCTCCCTCTGTCGTTGGGCCTTCGCATGGGCTGTTCCTTCTACCGGGACCACCGTTCCTTTCCTGCCTGACGAGGCCTCTGGAAGCCTCGAGCCTCCGCTAAGAGGGGCTGCCTTTCTCCTTCCCCCTGGCACTCTAGTTCAGTTGCTCGTTGTTACTTATGAGTCTTTATTGAGCAGCTACTATGTGCCAGGCCCATCGAGGGTCCCACAATAAACAAACACGGTGAGACTTACTTCGCAGAGCTTCCGTTCTGCTTTGTGCTTTGTACTTCCTTCTACACGTACTCCACTCCATGTTTATTGCCTTTTAAGGGTCTGCCTTCCTGGAGGAAAGAAATTTTTTTTTAAGAAAATATTTTTTTTTAAGATTTATCTTTATTGTGGAAAGTATTACAGATGTCCCGGGGAAGAACATAATTTTAAATCATACATCTGGTGAGGGTCTAGCATCATGAATATATAAAGAACTCTTACCGCTTAACAACAAAGAGATAACTAACTTGTATTACTCAGGGTTTCCCAGAGAAACAGAACCAGTAGGAGACAGAGACGTATGGATAGAGAAAGAAATTTGTTATAAGAAACTAGCTGACATGACTACGGAGGCTGACAAGGCCTGAGATCTGCGTGGTGAACCAGGGGAGCAGATGGTGTAGTTCCAACTCAAGTCTGGAAACCCCGAAAAACAGTGTCCCACTGTGAAAGCAACCAGCCCGAGGAATTCTCTATGACTCGAGAAGCCAGTCTTTTTGTTCTGTTCAGGCCTTCAACTGATTGGATGAGGCCCACCCAAGTCAGGAAGGGCAATCTGCTTTGCTCAGTCTACTGATTTAAGCGTTATGCTCATCCAAAAATATGATCCCCCGCACCCTCTCCTCTGAAACACCCAGAATAATGTTTGGCCAAATATCTGGGCACCTCAGGCTCAGTCAAGTTGATACAAAATTAACTATTACACAACCCAACTTAAAAATAGGCAAAGGACTTGAGTAGACATTTTGCCAAAGAAGATACAAATGCCCAACAAACACAGGAAGAGATACCCATTAAGGAAATGAAAAGCCCATAATGAAGTACCACCTCACATCCACTAGGCTAGCTATAATCCAAAAAAAGAAAAGAAGGAAAGAAGGAAGGGAGGGAGGAAGGAAAGGAGGGAGGAGGGAAGGAAGGAAGGAAGGAAGGAAGGAAGGAAGGAAGGGAGGGAGGGAGGGAGGATGGAGGGAGGGAAGAAGGAAAAAAAAGGAGGAAGGGAGGGAGGAGAGAGAAGGGAGGAAGGAAAAAAGGGAGGGAGGATTATTGGCTGGGATATGGAGAAATTGTGTCTTGCCGGCAAGAGCTTAAAATGGTGCAGTCATTGTGGAGAGCAGTTTAGTGGCTCCTTAAAAAGTTCGACTTAGAAACCCACTCCTAGGTATACATTCAAGAGAAATGAAAACATGCGCCCACACAGAAACTTGATGAAAGGTGAAATGATCCTCCTGCCCATCAGTGGATGAATGGGCAACCACAATGTGTATATTCATATAACGGAATATTACTCAGCCTTAAGAAGGAATGAAATTCTGACACATGCTACAACATGGATGAACCTTGAACACATTATGCTCAGGGGAAGAAGCAGACACTAAAGGTCACATATTGCATATTATATGAAAAGTCCAGAATAGGTAAACCCATAGAGATAGAAAGCAGATTAAAGGTTTCCAGGGAATGGATGGATGAATCAATGGGTGGTTGGGTGGATGGATGAATGGATGGATGGATGGATGAATCAATGGGTGGATGGATAGATGGGTGGATAGATGTATGGGTGGGTGGGTAGGTGGGTAGATGGATGGATGGATGGATGAATCAATGGGTGGATGGATAGATGGGTGAGGGATGGGTGGGTGGGTGGGTGGGTGGATGGATGGATGGATAGATGAATGGATGGAAAGGGGGAAAGGGAAATGACATAATGGGTACAGAGTGTTCTCTGGAGTGATAGAAAAGGTTTGAAACGGGAGAGGTGGTGCTTACGTAAGATGATGAATGCACTAAATGCACTGAATTGCATACTAAAATGGTTAGTTGTGTGTTATATGAATTTCATCTCAATCATCATCATCATCATCATCATCATCAT
>PVJN01042583.1:0-18193 GCA_004026805.1 Lasiurus borealis | reverse complement strand
TCTCTCCCCCCCCCCCCATCCTGCTCTTTCCCTCCCTTTCACTCTCCCTAAAAAGCAATGGGAAAAATATCTTCAGATGAGGATAAAAAGAAAAAAAAAAGGCAAGGAGCAATATATTACATTTTAGACTTGTCTCTATCCAAATTGTTTGAAATGATAAGATTCAAGAATAAAAATCTGTAGCTACCCAGAGAATCCAGCTCTTCAGAATGATTCGATCAATTTAATCTGTATTCTTTTACTGTGCCTATGAATTGCCAAAGACAATATCCTAAGGTTCTGAACACATTAACTTAGCTGTGGATCAGGTATGTAAAATTTCAGTGGCTCATTATTCAGTTTGATGGAAGTTCACTGAATCCGCAGGATTTATTTTCCCCCTCTCCTAGTCAGCTTGTTCTTAAGTCTTTCTAATGAGGAATGTTTCAACTTAAGATGTCATTCTACACAGGAAGAGGATTAAAATGTGGTCAGTATTACATTGCAACAGATAGCATCTCAGTGTAAACATGGGGCTGGGTGAAAATAAGACCTTCTGCCAAGATCTGATGACTTGTCTCTTTATCCTTATTCTGACATGCTTTAAAGTAAGAATCGGATGGGGGTTGAATGGCATAGTGGTGTGGGGGAATCTTTACTCAAATTGAAGAAGTTTAAACACTTTGCACAGGTCCAAAGAAAATTATTACAGAAGTGATTTGAATTGTTAATAATTTCCTCATTTAGTCCCTTCTTATGCCTTTCCTGGGGGTCTGTTCCCCAGCTGACCATCACCCACAACCATATCGCTTTTAGGTGGTTATGGGGTTATCAGATAATTCCTTAAAGGCCTTGCCCAAGGCATACTGGCCCTCGCACTGGGTAACTTTTTAAAAATAGAGGAAGGACAGTGCCAATGCCAGGTAGGGTCATAAAAATAAAATTCCAGTCGAAATTGGTTTGGCTCAGTGGATAGAGCGTCGGCCTGCGGACTGAAAGGTCCCAAGTTCGATTCCAGTCAAGGGCATGTACCTTGGTTGCGGGCACATCTCTCTATCTCTCTCCCTTCCTCTCTGTAAAAAATCAATAAAATATATTTTAAAAAATGAATAAAATATAAAATTCCTCAGCAGTAAACACAGCGGCACTCAATCAACCACCCACCACATCCATATGTGGTTATCACAGAAATAGTTAGACCCCGGACCTGCAACAAGCACCCCTGATGGAGAGAGAAATCTTAATCATCATATCTGTCACCCAGATATAGTGACAGATCTAGTTACATGGTCAACTGTCCAGGGTGACTCCTTTACCTCTGTGGGAAAGGCATTTGTCAATAATGTCAGCTTCTGTGTAACAACTAGAGAACCCAGCTGGACATGATACATTTCATGTAACACAACAGAGGTTCTGGGAGTACAGAACTCTTATTTGATCCCTGGGTAAAAGCTAAGATGCTTCACCTGAGTTAAAAAAAAACTTATGATGGTGTCACTGATGGCTATGATAAGAACAACAGCTCTTTTGTCATGTATTAGGGATATTAACACAAGGTAAAGAAGTCAAATATTCTCAAAATTTATAGTAAACGTGGCATTTAACACCTTTAACAGACAAGATTTCTAAGTGTGCTGCTTCAGAAGGAAAATGCAGTTCTCATTATGTGCTAAGTCCTGTTCTGAACTTATTACCTGACCTATTTAATTCTGACAAAGACCCAATGAGTTAGGTACTATTATTGTTCTCTTCTACACATGAGGCAACTAAGTACTTGGTAAGACTGTACTTTGAATTGTCTAGACTACTCTATTAATAAATAGTATAATTTTTCATATCACCATGTTTAATAATTAATATTATTTATATAATATGCATCAGAAGAAAGCCAAATACATACTATATGCAAAACAACTCTAAAGATATCTAACTTAGAAATGAGAAATTAAAATGTAGAATTATACACATAGACACACTTTTAGCTATAAGCAGAAAATTCTGTTTCAAGATATATTCATTTTTATAGAAGGCAGAAACTATTACTTAATACAAGCAAAGAATTCCTGAGACATTTTTAAAAAAGATTTAATGCTATTTAGAGAAAGAATTAGATGATTTTGGAGAAAAAAATTTTTAGCCCAGGTTCTTGTAAATGTCTTATGTACAAGACAAAAAAAAATGAATAAGACCAAATGATAAAGTCTAACATCTGACATGTTATTAGATGTAATTTTATTAAATATGATTTTATTGATTTATAGAGAAGAGAGGGAAAGGAAGAGGTAGAAACATAGATGATCATAAGTCTCCTGCACATCCCCTACTAGGGATTGAATCTGTGCCCTGACTGGGAATCAAACCAGCAACCTTTTGGTGCATGGGGCAATGCTCAATCAACTGAGCCTCAGCGGTCACGCATATCAGACATAATTTGTATTGAGTGCCAACTTGGCCCATAAAAAGATTCCTAAGAGAGTATAAAAGGGCAAAAGTCTTATCAAAGTGGGTTTCAGACTTGAAAAACACAATGAAAGTCATATTGCAGGTCGTTTTTTGAGGACTCATTTTATTTTTATTTTTAAAATATATTTTTATTGATTTCAGAGAGGAAGGAAAAGGGAGTGGGAAATAGAAACATCAATAGCCCAAGCTGGTTTGGCTTAGTGGATAGAGCGTCAGCCTGTGTCCTAGGTTCGATTCCAGTCATTGGCACATGCCTGGGTTGCAGGCTTGATCCCAGTAGGGGACATGCAGGAGGCAGCCGATCAATGATTCTCTTTCATAATTGATGTTTCTATCTCTCTCTCTCCCTCTCCCTTCCTCTTTGGAAATCAATTTTAAAAGAAGTTTATAAAAAAAATTATGAAACATCAATGATGACAGAAAATCACCAGTTGGCTGACTCCTGCCCACCCCACACCAGGGACTGAGTCTGCAACCGGGGCATGTGCCCTGGCTGGGAATCAAACCATGACCTCCCGGTTCATAAGTCAATGCTCAATCACTGAGTGACACTGGCCGGGCATTTGTGCTCATTTTAGAGAGAGAAATAAGCATGTGAATAGATGATCCCGGTCTTCCTCTTTGCCAAATTAACCGCTTCACACCCCAATCTGACGGGATCCATATAAAATCGGATGGAAATGCATATAAAAACACGGGAATAACCCGCCGCATGAATGGGAATATCCCGAAATGTTGTTTGTTGGGTATTTTTGTGGCTGCCCAAAATGAATGCACTCTTTGTAAATTATATCCGGGCCTATCCATGCAAAAGAGACGGGGTTCAATTTTTAGTTATAAGCAGAAAAGATCACTATGATATTTTGAGGCTGTCCTTGGGAAAAGCTCTGAGGACAGAAGCCCTCTTTGCTCTGCTGATAAGACAGTTTGCACACACAAAGGAAATTAAGTGATAAAATTGCTTTTTCAGTTTCGTACTCCTTAAATCTTACGCTTTCAACTGTTAGGACACTGTTCTTGCACAAACAATAGCTACTTCGTAATGACCCTCACTCCGAACACTATAATTCAGTAACTACGATTCTGTGTATTTGAGTTTCCCTAGGACACAACACACCGAACCAACCAAGGACACTCCTGCAGAAAAGAAATCTGTTCCCGTCGCAAATGGACACCAAGTAAAAACAAAGAAAGAAGACAGAGCCATCTCCCCTCGGCTGGCCAGCGAGTGAAAAGTTTTCTGCTCATTTGTTATTGCTAGAGCTTTAATCCTGTTCTTTATTATCTAACACACCCAAGCATGTCTAGGGATGAGGTCTAGGGTTACTCCAGAAGACACAGGCTGCCAAGAGTATTTTGTGTCTCTTAATATAGGTTTCATAGACTAATTGAGGGAGAGTGCGGACAAAAATAGCAATTATTAACAATAATAAAAATTCTTCTCTCTGTGTTTCTAAAGAGCCTACAAGTACATTTTAAATGTAAAAAGTCACCAGAAATTTAAGCAAAAATAACAAAAAAGCTTTCTAGGGCTATAAAAACAATAGCACTTATTTCCTTTCATAGCAGCCTCTTCCCTCAACTCTCTGAAATTTAAAAAAGCATCTATTTGTTTACAGAAGTATTGCAAAAACATCCTTTTATATTCACTCAAGTTTTAAAGTGGCCATTTATTTTTGTGTTTTGGGTATTTTTTGTTTGTTTGTGTGTGTGTGCGTGTATGTTTTGTTTTGTTTTTTTTTAGAGACCTCAGTCTGGGTAATTTATTCCAATATTCATGTCAGATTCAGGGACTTGGCAACTGGTATAAATAAGAAAACTCTGTGAATTGTGTGTCCAGAGGAGTCTAAACTAAAATGTTTTTGCCCTAGCGGGTTTGGCTCAGTAGATATAGCTTCAGCCTGCGGACTGAAGCGTACCGGGTTCGATTCCGGTCAAGGGCACATACCCCAGTTGCAGGCTCCATCCCCTCCCTGGTAGGGGCACATGCAGGAGGCAGCCAATCAATGTTTCTCCCTCACATCGATGTTTTTCTCTCTGTCTCTCATCCTCCCTTCCACTCTCTCTAAAAATTAATGGAAAAATATCCTCGGGTGAAAATTAGCAACAAAAAATAATAGAAACAAAATTTAAAAAATGTTTCACGGACAAAATAAAATGAGCCACTGAGCGAACAAAAGATTGCAAGTATCCCTCTCTCCCCTTTCTCTTGGGTCCCAGAAGGCCTAACCTCGATCTCTGTTCATTTCAGGAACTTTCTTTCCCCAACTTTGCTGCTGTTTGAAAGGTCTGGGGAGACTTCTTCTGACTTACTGGATGAGAAGCAAGGATACAATTTGTTTTCCCAAGTTTTTTTAAAGTGATATATTTAGGGCGCTTGAGAGGAAAGAATTGGCCAGTCCTTTATTTATCTTCCTAACAGGTGCAAATCAGGCTACTGAAAAAGAATGATTTTGCCAAGTATGAAGTCTCTCTCATGTGCATTTGCCCCAGAGTATTCCTTCTGAAAACAGATAGCTCAAACCTACACATACCTCTTCATACAGCATGGCAGCATTTTCTCAGGGGGAAACATATTGTAGCATTCATTCCTTCATACAACTTCTTCTTTTTAAAAAATATATATTTTATTGATTTTTTTTTATAGAGAGGAAGGGATAAGGATAGAGAGTTAGAAACATCGATGAGAGAGAGACATCGATCAGCTGCCTCCTGCACGTCCCCCACTGGGGATGTGCCTGCAACCAAGGTACATGCCCCTGACCAGAATCGAACATGGGACCCTTCAATTGGTAGGCCAACGCTTTATCCACTGAGCCAAACCGGCCTCAGCCATACAAAAATACTCTCATCTTATATATAAAATATTAACCTCTAGACACACAATTCACAGAGTTTTCTTACTTATACCAATTGACAAGTCCCTGAATCTGAGGTGAATATTGGAATAAATTACCCAGACTGAGGTCTCTAAAAAAACAAAACAACACACACACACATACACAAACAAAACCCCAATTTTTATTATTGTTAATAATGGCTATTTTTGTCTGCACTCTCCCTCAATTAGTCTATGAAACCTTTTTTTTAAAAAAATATTTTATTGATTTTTTTACAAAGAGGAAGGGAGAGGAATAGAGAGTTAGAAACATCGATGAGAGAGAGACATCGATCAGCCCCCTCCTGCACACCCCTACTGGAGATGTGCCCGCAACCAGGATACATGCCCTTGACCGGAATCGAACCTGGGACCCTTCAGTCCACAGGCTGACACTCTATCCACTGAGCCAAACCGGTTTCGGCTAGTCTATGAAACCTTTATTCCTTTCCCAAATCTTTCACTTGGCCTAAATAAACCATTCGAAATAGAAGAATAGTTGCCCTGGATTAAATACCTCCTCCCTCTTTCTCCGTTCTTTCCCTTACTTCCTACAGATGAACTTTTTCCCAATTTGAAGGAAAGGTAATATTTTATATATAAGATGAGGGTATTTTTTCCAGTGCTTTTCAAAGGGTGAAAAGGAAGGAAGGAGGGAGAGAGGGAGACAAAGGTCAGAGAGACCTATATACACACATCGATTGATTGCCTCCTGCACTCACCCTGACCCAGGCTGAGGATCGAACCTGCAATCCCATACATTGCCCTTGACTGGGAATCGAACCCGAGACCTTCACAGTGCACAGGCGAATGCTCTATCCGCTAAGCCCCACCAGCCAGGGAATAAGATGACTTTCCCCCAGATAAATTTGTTCTGGTGTTTGAAATAAGCCATCCGATCACATGCAGGTCGATTTTCTGTCACCAGCTTCCTTTTTCTGATGATGATTAAGCCTTGAGCCATGCTGAGAAGTAGGCAAGAGGTAATGAATGCTGCTCTGCATTGAGAGAGTTTGGAGGCTTAGCAGAATATTAAAATATAGTGAAATCTCTAGGGAACCAAGAAAGAAAGATAGAGCAAATGAAAAAGTCTTATAGACTTAAAAAAAAATAAGTTATTCTCCAATACCATGTCCCCACCTATTTCTACTGAAAAGGGCCAAGATAGATTAGCTAGACAGATATTGCATGATGAAATAGCAGAAGAATCTAGCAACAATGCCATCTTTTGCTTCTCAGAGTTATCAGAATGATAACCTTAAAATTATGGTCATGAACAGAGTGATGTTTTTCTGTATTTTTGAGTTTTCAAGAAGAGATCTCAAGTAGCTGATGAAGGAATGACAGTGACTCCCCCAAGGTTTTCTGTGTTTTTTTTTTTTATATATATTTTTTACTGATTTTTTTACAGAGAGGAAGGGAAAACGACAAAGTCAGAAACATCGATGAGAGAGAGACATCGATCAGCCGCCTCTTGCAGGCCCCACAGTGGAGATGTGCCCGCAAGCAAGATACATGCCCCCAACTGGAATCGAACCTGGGACCCTTCAGTCCACAAGCCGACGCTCTATCCACTGAGCCAAACCAGTCTCGGCCCACAAGGTTTTTTGAATGTTACACAAGCACCATAGTAAGAACTTCGCATTTTCCTTCATGTATTTATGTTAAGTACATAAAATGTAAAAGGGCCTGATAGGTCGTGTAACAAAAAGTGAAATTTGTGTTGAGGCCTCAACCTGGTGGTTTAGAAGAGCGATTTCCTAGTAACTTTAGATTGCGACAGTAAACAGTTGTCTAAGTATGGTAAGGAACCACTTTATGGTTTTAATTACCACAAACTACAGAGATATCATTCTGAGGAATCATTTGAGAGGGGGGTGTTTAAGAACCATTTATAGCATTTAAAAAATTTAAAAACTATTCGAGAGTCTAGCACAGAAGAAAAGCTTTTGGAATTTTCTAATTTCATGTTGATAACATTATTTTTTGATAGTTAAAAAGAGAAGTTTCCAGAGAACAGTAATTTTTTTTTTTTAATCAACCCTGGAGCAATCAGTGAAGGCTTTTAAAACAGAGGCCATATTGAATATATCTCTCAAGTCCCAGCAACTAACTCCTAGTAACTGCTCAATTAGGGCTGATGCATGCATCAATGTTTGCAAAGCATTCCCACACATCTCGAGACTTTTTTCACATCCTCTTTCACCATTAGAATAGTATAGCTTAACATGACTAAGCTTCAGGCTCTACATGAATCCAAACTATCAGACCTAGAACTGGTGGTACAGATAATCCAGTTCTCCAGAGAATAAATACACAACTGATAGTGGTCGAGAGAAGGCATAGGAAATGGCTGCTCCTTAAAAATAATACTGTCTTCCTCCTCAAGGGGTTAGTGAGTCATCCAGAACATTTTCAAGGGTCTAAACAAGACCCATTAGCTAATCACTTCCATCAGGTTTCCTTCTGGAGGCCCAGAGTTACACCTGTACTTCTCCCTCCTCCTCCTAAGATCCAGCTCTCCCAAGACCCAACACCAAGTTCGCAGAACTAGGCCACTGAAGGTTGGGAGGCGGTTGAGAGATTCATCATTTGCAGCTTCAGGTGCTGAAAACTCAGCCTCTTCTAAAGGGTTGCCAGGTCCTCTTGGATCTTTGGAGGGCCAAACAGCAACTGATCAAGAGTGACAGCAACTGGTCATGTCCTTCCTTCTGTCTGGGCTGGGGAAGAGGTAATAAGACCTGCAGAGGCTGGAGGGACCTGTCCCTTGGGTAGATTGAAATGACTCTGAAGAATTGGTTTGGAGGCAAGTTTTATTCCGGAGGCTATCTTTCAGAGGGACGTTTACATGGAATAAAACGAACCCCGGGGAAAAATGAAATCAGTTAGGAGAAGGTTCAAGAACCAGAATAGGCCGAAACTGGTTTGGCTCAGTGGATAGAGCGTCGGCCTGCGGACTGAAAGGTCCCAGGTTCGATTCCAGTCAAGGGCATGTACATTGGTTGCGGGCACATCCCCAGTAGGGGGTAGGCAGGAGGCGGCTGATCTATGTCTCTCTCTCATCGATGTTTCTAACTCTCTATCCTTCTCTCTTCCTCTCTGCAAAAAATCAATAAAATATATTAAAAAAAAAAAGAACCAGAATAGTCGCTGAACTGACACACTCCTGGCTCTTCTGATGGAAACAATATTAAAATGCACGCATTTCACCAGGAAAACTCTTCAAGGTGAAGTTTCTTTAAGAATCAGTTCTAGCGGAGACCGGTTTGGCTCAGTGGATAGAGCATCGGCTTGCAGACTGAAAGGTCCCAGGTTCGATTCCGGTCGGGGGCATGTACCTTGCTTGCAGGCACATCTCCACTGTGGGGCATGCAGGAGGCGGCTGATTGATGTCTCTCTCTCATCGATGTTTCTCTCTATCTCTCTCCCTTCCTCTCTGTAAAAAATCAATAACCTATATTTAAAAAAAAACAAAAAAGAATCAGTTCTAGACTGACGGATGTCAGAGAGGGAGGGGGTTGGGAGGATCTGGATAAAAGAAGGTGGAGAGATCAGCCAGAGAACAGGTATGCACAGCCCATGGACACAGACAAATGTGGTGGAGGCCAGGGAAGGGGGGAGGCGGGAGCTGGGTGGAAGTAGGCCAAGAGAGGAAAAAATGGGGAACATCTGTAATAGTGTCAATAATAAAAAATGTATTAATGACCCCAAAAAATAATAATCAGTCCCGCTGGTAATAATACCAATGCAAAAAAAATCCCTGTAATTCCTGAACAGATTTTAAATATCAGTAACCCTTTCCCTGTCACCTAAATTTAACCTAACCAAAGAATCTATGAGTATAAAATTACTGCCCTGGTCAGGGCCTCCTTCACAGAATATCAACTGCACTTTTATAGCCAAAGAAGATCGTGAGGACGTCGGTATCTGTGTTACTTCAGTAAAAATACACATTTTTGGGTGCTGAGGAGCTGACGTTAGAAATAATAGTTTCCACTTTGTAGCTCTGAAAGTTCATTGTCTCTAAAAGTAGAATGGACCAGATGGAGTTGTCAGACAAAGTAAAAGTTCAGCAGACAGAATAATTTCATTAGCTTCATAGGCTCCATAGCCTCTCTTTTTTTTCTTTCTTTCTTTTTTCTTTTTAGTAGTTTCCCCGCCATTTTCAAGCGGGCTTCCTGCAAATTTGCCCACTAGGTATGGGTTAGTTAAAAACAATATTCTGTCCTCAGGAAACATTGAATGCATTTCATCCACATAAGCCCCAAAGAGACTAGTCAAGTGACAGATCAAATAAAAAGGACACTTAATACGCATGTAAATCATTTGCATTACAAATAAGATACTCTAGCAGGGGCTGGACTTCATGCCCGATCGTCGGGATTAAGTTCCCATATTAATGCATGCATTTGGTGTGGTTATTTCGGGTGGAAGACTTCATCCATCAATGCTCCACCAGCAAGGAAAGCCAACCTGTAAGCTGATCACCACAGCCTGTCAACACTGGTTACTTAATTACATAAAGAAAATATATTTCAAAGACCTTTGGTAATTTGGTTCAATGTCTAGCATCTTTTTTCAGCGTTCTTCACAATAACGGTTAAAAGGAGTTTGAAGAATTAAACAGGAAAAAACTAAATGCCGTATTTTGCTCTTTGCTAATCTTTTTTTTTTCCAGCTTTTATTTGCAAAAGTCAAAAATAAAAATTCAATGAGTAGTAATGAAGGCTCATATGAGTGAAGTAATATTTTGTCAGATATTTCCATTAAAAGCTAAACTAAATGTACTTGTGCCGTTAATTTGGGCTTTTCATTAAGTCATTTTAGTAATTTCTGATTTCAATTTATTTATGTTACTAATGAGTAGTGAATTCTGATTGTTTTATAGAAAGGAGAAGCATTTCTTCTAATGAAAAAGTTTCATATTTTGAGTTTAATTATTTTCTAAAGGCTACATATTATGAAATTATCTACAATAAGACTCATTAAAAACACAACCCATCAGTGATATTCGAAGTTTGTCACTTTTATGCAGGTGTTTGATTTTCTTCCCATGCAAGAATTTAATGAATGAAGCTCCAAATGCATTAAAAGCAAAAAAAAAAAAAAAAAAAAAATGCCTGCATCTGTCTTTTCTAAAAAGTTTACCAGCTGATAAAAAACAACCAATCTGGAATTAGCGTCACCAATTCTTTTTTGAAATCTTGATCAAATCTACTAACCATTTTTTTTTTAAAGTATATTCCAAGCTCCTCTCCACACACACACACATTGCAAATACATGGTGAAAAATTTGTGATTCAACCTATGAAAATACACTCGAAAAATGCAACTGGCTCACCACAAGCAACTAACACCCTCATGTTACACGTAAAGGATCCCTTGTCATTGAACGATAAAAATCACAATTTGAAACTTTCAGTCACTATTCCTTCACAAACTATCCTTGTCAGATATTTTCAAACTGGTATACTCCTCCTATATCTTTCCTCTGGTCTTTTTATTCTCCAGGGTCTTTTCCTGAAAGCACAGTGGTTCTATTATTTTATAGCCTATTTAAGAAATCGGATTTGTTTAAACATTAATACCAAAATGAACAAACTCTATTAAAAAGTACAGCAGAAAAGTTTATGGATGAGTCTTACCCTCTTGCTTAGCAGGTTCTGAGACAGGTTCAGGCATGGCTGCAGTAAACAGTTATTCTCCCAAGAGTTAGCTCCCCTCCAGCAAGAGATGACAGAAAGCCCACGAGCGGTCGAGAGAGGGTGCAGGTCAGTGTGACAGGCAGTTGGGGAGAAATCCAGGGCTTTTGTACTGCCCCTGAACTTCAATCATGAGGCACCGCCCCTTCTTCAGCACAAGGATGCTGGAACTTGACAGCTAGGAGGACCTTTCTCCCATCTGTTGTCTGTACTCTGCTCTCTCGCCTATTGGAAGGAATCTCCTGTCCATCTCATGTGGCTGATGAGAACACCTCTACTTTCTAAATTCAGCTGCAGCCTCGTGCTCCTTCTTACTCTCTCTCTCTCTTTCTCTTTCTTTTTTTTTTTTCTTTTCTTCTGTCTAATGAAATCCTGTCTCGACTCAAGGGTGCAAAAAGTTTGCCAGATACTAAAAACTTTTAATTAAATTAAAAATAAGAATATGTGAATCCAACACCTATCTTAATTTTTACTAAGGTTTATAAAGAAAAAAAATCTCTGAATTAAGATGATAATTTTATGCTCTCAATAGATTTTTATTTTTGTCAGTTCTTAGTTATTAGATTTAAATTTTTTCTTACTTGTTTTTCTGAGAGAAAGAAGAGAGAGAGAGAGAAAGAGAGAAAGAAAGAGAGAGAGGAGAGAGACACCAATTTGTTGTTCCACTTATTTATGCATTCATCGGTTGATTCTTATATGTGCCCTGACCAGGGATTGAACCCACAACTTTGGCATATCAGGACAATGCTCTAACCAACTGGGCTACCCAGCCAGAGCCATTAATAATATATTGAAGTTAATTCGAATAGCCAAATTTCTATGTTGAATATCTTCTCCCATTTAGCCCTCTAAGAATAGCCAAGATTTCTATTAAGGAATACTTAGACTTTATATTTTCTCAAGAAACATCTTTTTAAAACATTACCCGGCATATAAAAGAATGAAGGAATGATACATGGTGCCACATGGATGAAGCTTGAATACATGGCACCATCTGAAAGAAGGAAGACACAAAAGACCACCTACCATATGATCCATTTATGTGAAATGACCAGGGTACTCAGAAAGTTGATTAGTGTTTGCCAATGGCTGGGTGGGGACAGAATTGGAAGTGAAGATACTCTTAGGGATGATGAAAATGTTCTGGGATTAGATCATGATGATGGTTTTACAACTTGGTGAATTTATTAAAAACCACTGAATTGTACATTTGAAAATTTATGGGGGCCTGGCTGACCTGGCTCAGTGGTTGAATGTAGAACCAGGAGGTCACAGTTTGATTCCTGGTCAGGGCATATGCCCAGGACTATGCAGGAGGCAGCCAATCAATGATTCTCTCTCAGCATTGATGTTTCTCTCTTTTTCTCTTCCTCTCTGAAATCAAGAAAAACATATTTAAAAATCTATACAAATAAAAGGGGGATATGTAAATTGATGGTCACTTTGTGGCGCCCACAGCCAATCAGAAATGAGTATGCAAATTAACCCAACAAAGATGGTGGAAGCCCTGTCCGCTGGCCACTCTGAGGTTCTGGGCAGCACGCCTGCTCAGGGCCTCCCTGCCCTGCTCCACACCTGTCAACCTTCCTTGTAGCCTCCCTGTGGCCCAGCCCCCAGCCTCAGAGGCAATCCTCTGGTGCCTGAGGTCACAGCTCCCTCTACCCCACCCCTGCCCCGCTGCTCTGGTAAAAAAACCCTAGCGTTGGAGCAGCTCAATGCACAGTTAGCACACCCAGGGAGCCCTGGGCCATGGCGGCAGAGGCAGGCACCTCAGCTTTGTTTTGAAGAGATGAAAGAGGCCACCTACACAGTAACCCAAATTATTACATCTCGCCAAATCAAGAGGGAGGGGCGATGGGCGTGGAGGGAGGACATGCGGGCAGGAGGCAGAGGACGGAGGAGGGAGAGGAGGAGGAAGGGGGCCAGTTGCATCCCACTTTCACTATGGGAAAGTGAAACGCACTAGCCCACCCAACCTCTTCAGTCCTCCCCGCCTGCCTCGCTCCCCCCACCTCTTCCCCTTCATACCTCCCCGGGTGCACCAGCGCTGCACAGGGGAACTCTCTGGAGAAAGAGGTGCCAGAGCATGCAGGGTTTGCCACCAGAGCCTGCCAGGGGAAGGAAGACCTATTCTTACACAAATCTTCGTGCACTGGGCTTCTAGTAATAAATAAATAAATAAGAAAACAAATAATAAAAAAACATGGGGCCAAGTCAGACAGACCAGTAGCCATTGTTTTGTTTCGAGACAGCAGACAGACATGGTAATCTAACTTAAGATATTGGCAGACGATCAGATTGGGCCATATTCTCTCTAAAGTCTCCTGCAACTTTCATGGAGAACTATGAACTACCGAGTGACCCAACTGAAAAAGACACCTGATTTTCTTTATCCACGTTCAAGGCACCTCAGAGACCAGAACTAAAATTAGTTTATATACGAAAAGACTCCTTGAGTGCCTCTATGGCCATGTGTTTTCAAGATCACGCTCAAGAGACTTTGATTGATTTGTAGGGAACCAGCCACCCTGTCTCACTTAATTTCCCTTGTGGCTGAGAGCGCAGCTGGTCAGACTTAGCTCTACCAAACTCTGTGCCAAGCTAACTTTTCATATAAGGATGGAAACTCAACTTAGAACTCAATAGCCTCATGCTTTAGCTATGTGTAGGGCGGGGGAGGAGAGCAGTCAGGAAGGTCAGTGACCATTTTCTACAAAGAAAGCCTTTTCTCAACCACGTAGTGCTACTGATCCCATTGTTTGGCTTTTAAAATTATTTCCTTGCTCTTAGATGCTAAACACCAGCCAGAAAGCATCATATTTTGTCATACTCAGTTAAATGTGCCTTGAAAAGAACAAAACCAAACATTCCTCTCCCACCCCCGAGTCTTCCATGAGAATATCAATTAACACATGAAATAAACTAAAGAAGTTAGAATCTGGAGTCAGGCCCTTGGGTTCTATTTCTGGACCATCATTGATCAGCTGAGTTACTCTAAGATAAGGGGGGCTTTCTGGGACTCAGTTTCCTTTTGTGTAAATTGAGAGGCATATAAAAATGACCTTTGGCCCTAGCTGGTTTGATTTAATGGATAGAGCGTCAGCCTGTGGACTGAAGGGTCATGGGTTCGATTCTGATCAAGGGCACATACCTCGGTTGCAGGCTCCCGGCCCTGGTCAGGGGCATGTGGGAGGCAAGCAATTGATGTGTCTCTCTCACATCAGTGTTTTTCTCTGTCTCTCCCTCTCCCTTCTATTCTCTTTAAAAATCAATGGAAAAAATATCCTCAGGTGAGGATTTAAAAAAAGCTTAAAAAAAAACTGACCTCTGTAGCCAATTGATGATTCTCGTTCATTATCTCTGTCTCTGTCTCTGTCTCTGTTTCTCTCTCTCTCTCTCTCTTTCTCTCTCTCTCTCTCTCCCTTTCTGAAATCAGTAAAAATATATATATTTTAAGTGACCCCTGGAGATCCTTCTAGATTTAACATAGTGATTCTACATGGATATGCCTAAAAAGAAATCATTTCTTCAGCATTCCCATAGCACAGAACAGAACATATGAAATGGACATAAGGTCTGAGTGTCACGTTGCAGAAGAATGTTTATAGTGATGGGCAGATTTCACGCATGCCACAAAAGAGGTGCCATGCCATCATTGGCATCTGCAGAAACTCAGTTGGGTTTTTAATACACCGATCATTTTACCTAAGTGTACAAGTGCCAGGAAATATTGAAACCCATGGAGAAAACTTTTTGCTAAACAGACAAAACTGCCCTAGCCTATTTGGCTCAGTGGATAGAGCATTGGCCCAAGGACTGAAGGGTCCTGGGTTCGATTTTGGTCAAGGGCAGATACCTAGGTTGCAGGCTCAATCCCTGGGCATGTGTGAGAGGCACCCAACCCATGTGTCTCTCTGACATCCATGTGTCTGTTTCTCCCCACCTCTTCTACACTATCAGAGAATCAATGAAAAAATATGTTCAGCTGAGGATTAACAACAAAGCAAAACCTAATTGGAGGAATTGGAATTATGAACAAATTCTAGGAAAATGATTGTAGAGTGTATTAATGGGTAAAGTAAATTTTTTAATCAGGATAATACATCAACACGAGTAATTTTTCAGGATTGTATTGTTTTAGGAGCACATAACCCCATGTCAGATCTTATACATCCATCTAGAGCAGTGGTTCTCAACCTTTCTAATGCCGCGACCCTTTAATACAGTTCCTCATGTTGTGTGACCCCCAACCACAAAATTATTTTCGTTGTTACTTCATAACTGTAGTTTTGCTACCTGTTGAGAACCGCTAGCAGGGTCGCCTAAGACCATCAGAAAATACAGATATTTACATTACGATTCATTAATGGTAGCAAAAGGTTGGACTCTTTAACTCCAACATGCCTCTCAGGGAGTGGGGAAAATGGTCAACAGGGCTCTTCCTTTTTTCCATTTTTAAATGCTTTATTGTGCTCTCTCCCCCCAACCCCCCCCCCCCTTGGTGTTCTTTAGGATTAGAGTTGGCTGAATATTACATGAACTTACAGAATAACAGCTAAATCAAGATAGAAGTCTTTCTTTTTTTAAAAAAAAATTATTGATTTTTTTACAGAGAGGAAGGGAAAGGGATAGAGAGAAACATCCATGAGAGAGAGATGTTGATCAGCTGCCTCCTGCATGCCCCCTACTGAGGATGTGCCTGCAACCAAGGTACATGCCCTCGACCGGAATCAAACCTGGGACCCTTCAGTCCACAGGCCAATGCTCTATCCACTGAGCCAAACCGGTTTTGGCAGAAGTCTTTCTTGATCACATAAAGGAAATCCAAAAGTAACTAGTCTGGTCATTTAGTGGGTCCACAGTGTCATCAGAAATCCATGTTCCTCCTTTCTGCTCTACCTACCATCCTTCAGGTAACTTCATTGTCTAAAATGCCTGCTTGTGTTCATGTTATTACATCTACATCCCAGGCAGCAGAAAAAAAGAAGACTCACTTTCTTCAATTTCTTTGAAGCCCCACACACAACTGGCTAGAACTTGATCACATGGCCACAAAAGGACCTGGCAAATGTAGTCTTTTATTCTCAGTGGCTATGGGCTTCTGAAAAGAGAATAAAGAGAATGGGTGTTGGGTAGGCAAATACCAATTCCTAGCACAGCTTTCAAAATAAAAACAATAATGTTCTGAGAGAAGTATAAATGTTAACCCTCCCTCTCTCCTTAACCTTATCCTCGCTCCAAGGTGTGAATTAGGGATCCAAACTTGGTCTAACTTTCCTCTGTGTTCATATATACACATGCAAATATATATTCACACATAGGAAGTTCTTCATCAGTTTTTATCTACATTACTCCCCAACTTGCTTTTCCCATTTAACCTGTCATAGAAGACATCCTCCATGTTAATATGTACTAGTGTGTGTGTGTGTGTGTGTGTGTGTGTGTGCGCGCGCGCGCACACGCACATATAGCTGAATAATAATCATTCATGGACTGGATGCACATAGTGTGCCATGTAATCTCAATTACTTCTCTTTTGATGGACACTGAGGCTGTTTCCAGTGTTTTGCCACCACAAATAACAACATTAGACTATAAACTTATATAAATACTTTTAAATTAGTCAGATAGAGATTAAAAGTGAACTTGTTGTATAGATGCACTTTAAATATTGATAGATTTTTGTTAGATTACTTTCCCAAAATGTTGCCTACTTAACAGGCCAATCAGCAATGTGTAAGATTGCCCATTTTCTCATACCTTTTATGATGGGGTTTTTTTTGGTTATCAACTTAAGATGTTAGAAATGATTGCTCATTATTAACCATTTTTTCCCCAAAGATTAAGCAACATATCATGTTTACTGGTGATTTCTATTTTTTCTGTTATTGCTTTTTTTCAAATTCTTAATTTTTTTCTCGTGATATTAACTCTGTCTATAATGTGTTTCAAATAACTTTCCCTCTTTTTTTGCCTTTTGATTTTATATTGCTTTTTTTTTGCCATAAATATTTTATTTCTTCAAATCTGTCCTTTGGATTTTCTGTCTTACTTAAAAATGTCTCTCCTCCCAGGGTTACACAAATACTCGCTTGATTTATTTTCAAATATTGATAAATATTTAAATATTTGTATTGTGTGAATTAGGGATCCAAACTTGGTTCTTCTCCCCCATCCCAGCTTAACAGGGAATCATGCTAGCACCATTCCACTGACTTGAAATGTAACCCAGGGTTTAAGTTTCCATATAAATTTTAATCTATTTATAGATGCAGTGTTCATATTTCACTCATCAGTGTGTTTATCTTCAGCCAATATCATGCTATTTGGATTAATTAGCTTTACATTGTATTTTCATATCTAATGGGGCAAGTCCCCCTGTCTGGCCTAAATGTTCAAAATTTTCTTTGCAATTCTCCATTTATGGTATTCCTTATAAACTTTAAATTCATTTTGTCAATTTCAGTAAACTGCTTCCAACAGAAAGGATATTTTAATTAAAATTATATAAATTATTATATATTAATTCATAGAGGATTGTCATTTGATCATATTAATTTTTCTTATCTAGAAATAAGTTTTTTCTCTCAAGTCAGATATCGTTTTATAGTTGTTAATAACATTTTATAATTTTTCCATTAAAATTCTATGCCATTCATGTTAAATTTGTGCCTATGCATTCTATTTTTGTTACTATTTCAAATGAAATTCTTTTCTCCATTTCTATTTCTGATTGATTACTAAAAGTATAAAGAAAAGCAATAAAAGTTATTTTTACAATTATTTTCTATCCAGTGTTTATTAGTAATGATTGTTTTATCAAATACATTTTTATATATATTATTGTAATCATGTGCTTTTCTTCTTTGATTTGCTTATAAAATGAGATACAGTATTTTGAAATAAGGCCAAACATTGGACAATCCTTGCCTTTCAGGTAATCCATTTTATTATGGTGTCTTTATTATTTGCTAATATTTTAGTTTACATATTTTTGCATTTATATATTGATGAAATTATTCTATAACTTCTATTTGTGCTATCTTTTCCATGTAACTTATGCTAGCATCATGAAATTGATTATAGATACTTGCTTTTTCTAATATTTAAAATAGTTGGAATAACAAGAAAACATGTTCTTTGAATTAACCTACCAAGCAATATAGAGACA
>PVJN01042582.1:0-18185 GCA_004026805.1 Lasiurus borealis | reverse complement strand
CTTGGGGGCCACAGGGCACTGCCAGCAGCGAGGTCAATGCCACCGAGGAAATGTCGACACTCGTCAACTACATCGAGCCTGTCAAGTTCAAGTCCTTCGAGGCCGCTCGCAGTGAGTGGGGCGGGGGACGGTGAGCGTGGGAGCCGGCTTGGCCCTGCCAGGCCTGACCCCCCTGTGGCCCCCCCAACAGAGAGGAACAAGTGCTTCGAGATGTCGTCCTTCGTGGAGACCAAGGCCATGGAGCAGCTGACCAAGAGCCCCATGGAGTTCGTGGAGTATCCTTTGGTGGCGCTGGAGCCCTGGGCCAGGCTGCGGGCACTCCCAGGCTGGCAAAGAGGGTCTGACCCCTCCGATGCCACCCGCTCGGGGTTCTGATGCTCCAGGACCCCCATCGGGGCTGTGGGAGGGGTCTGGGAGGATGCACAGGGGCTAGGCCAAGAAGTGGGGACCCAAGAGGGGTGGGGTCACAGGCGCTGAGGCAGGAGGGCGTGAGTGTCCGGCGTGGCCCCTGACTGCCCACCTCAGATACAACAAGCAGCAGCTCAGCCGCATCTACCCCAAGGGCACCCGGGTGGACTCGTCCAACTACATGCCCCAGCTCTTCTGGAACGTGGGCTGCCAGCTGGTGGCGCTCAACTTTCAGACCCTGGGTGAGCCCGCGCCCACCTCCACCCTTGACCTCTGGCCCCCATCCTCACCGACCTCTGCCCCATGGACTTGCTAATTTATTTTAAACAGATTTTTATGGATTTCACAGAGGAAGAGAGAGAGAAAAAAAAAGAGAGAGGGGGGTGGGTGGGTAGAAACGTCCGTGATGAGAGAGAATCATGGATTGGCTGCCTCCCACATAACCTGCAACAGGGGATGGAGCCTGCAGCCTGGGCAGGCGCCCTGACAGGGAGTTGAACCGTGACCTCCTGGTTCACGGGTCGGATGCTCGACCCCTGAGCCACGCCCGCCGGGCTGATTTTGTCCGAATGGACCTGGGACTTACCCCAGATTCCCGAACCGAACCGGGACCTTGGCTCGTCCCAACTCCTGACCTTGGCTCACCCCAACTCAGTGGTTCTCAACCTTCCTAATGCCTCGGCCCTTTCATAACCGTCCCTCATGTGGTGGTGACCCCCACTCATAAAATTATTTTCGTTGCTGCTTCATAACTGTAATTTTGCTGTTGTTAATGAATCGTAATGTAGATACCTGTGTTTTCTGATGGTCTCCGGTGACCCCTGTCAAAGGGTCATTCGACCCCCAAATGGGTTGCGACCCACAGGTTGAGAACCACTGCCCCAACTCCTGACCTGGGCTCACCCCAACTCCTGACCTGGGCGGACCCGAGGCCCTGGTCCCTGTCTGAGCTGTCCTAACGGTGGACCCCCGGCCTCAGGTGTTCTGACCCTCATGATCCCTGCTCCCCTCTGCACGGCTCTGACCCGCCTCCCGTGTCGCCCGCAGACGTGGCGATGCAGCTCAACGCGGGCGTGTTCGAGTACAACGGGCGCAGCGGCTACCTGCTCAAGCCCGAGTTCATGCGGCGGCCGGACAAGTCCTTCGACCCCTTCACCGAGCTCATCGTGGACGGCATCGTGGCCAATGCCTTGCGGGTCAAGGTGGGGCCGCCGGGAGGGCGCCGGCCAGCTGGCCGGGGCGTGTGTGTGTGGGGGGGTTGGGTTCTCTCTCTCAGCGGCCGCCTCACCCTCCCGCCCCGCCAGGTGATCTCGGGGCAGTTCCTGTCGGACCGGAAGGTGAGCATCTACGTGGAGGTGGACATGTTTGGCCTCCCCGTGGACACGCGGCGCAAGTACCGCACGCGGACCTCGCAGGGCAACTCCTTCAACCCCGTGTGGGACGAGGAGCCCTTTGACTTCCCCAAGGTGAGCCTGTCCGCCCGCCCGCCTGAGGGCTCTCGGGGGTTGGGGGTGGCAGTCAGGGGCGGAGGGAGAGTGGGCGTGCCCAGCCACCTCAGTTCTGGGCCTGGCACCCCCAGACCTCTCCCCACGTCCTGCGTGTCCCAGGGCCAGGCTCAGGTGTCCCGCCCTCTGCAGGGTGAGAGAGGAGGACCAGGAGGTGAGGCAGCGGGAGGTCCCAGGGTCTGGCCAGAGGCGTGGGCACCGCCCGCCCCGCCTCCCGGACAGGAAGGAGCCTGAGATCAGGCACCAGCTCACCCGGCTCCTCCCCGAGCCCAAAGGGACCGGAGCTCTGAGCCCCGCCGGTCTGGGTGTGGCCTTGGTGCCCGACGCCGGGCTGGCTCTCGGGTCTCACTGGTGACCTCCAGGCCTGATCTGTCGCCGGCAGTGGCGCTGGAAGCCGTGGTCAGCCCGTTCCTTCGGCTCAGGGGCGGCTGGCGGCTGGCTGTCCAGCTGGCCACATGCCACGGCGGGGAGGGTCTGCCAGGGGCTCGGAGTGACAGTGACGGGTGTTGCCCCTTGGGTCAGCTTGTCCACGGGTTCCCTGTGGGGGCTCGGGCCTCGGGGGCGCTGGTCGGCGGTGGCTCCGCGGCCGGGGCTCCGCTCTGGGACTGAGCGCCAGCTGGGCCCGCAGGTGGTGCTGCCCACGCTGGCCTCGCTGCGCATCGCGGCCTTCGAGGAGGGCGGCAAGTTTGTGGGGCACCGGATCCTGCCCGTCTCCGCCATCCGCTCAGGTGAGGCCGCCTGGGCTCCGGGCAGCCCCCGGCAGGGTGAGCGGGGACCTGGGGTGGGGGTGGGGGTGCGCTCACCTCGCCCTCCGCCCCCCGCCCCCCCGCTCCCCAGGGTACCACTACATCTGCCTGCGAAACGAGGCCAACCAGCCCCTGTGCCTGCCGGCCCTGCTCATCTACACCGAGGCCTCTGACTACATCCCCGACAACCACCAGAGTGAGCGGCCAGGGCGGGCCCCCGGCGTGGGGGGCCGGGGTGCCCCTGGGTCGGGGGATGGTGAGGCAGGGGGGGCCCCTGTGGAGGGGGAGTTGCGCAGTCCCTCCAGGCGACCGGAGCTGGTGGGAGGGTGTGGCCCTGGGGTTCTGACTCCCCGGTCCTCCCTCTGCCCCTACCCAGACTACGCGGAGGCCCTGATCAACCCCATCAAGCACGTCAGCCTCATGGACCAGAGGGCCAAGCAGCTGGCCGCCCTCATCGGGGAGAGGGAGGTGAGCCGGGCCGGTGGGGTCGCTGGGGTGCGGATGCAGGGGGGGGAGGGCTGACCCCCGCTGGCCCTGGTGGAAAAGCACCTGCAGTCTTCCCTGCCTCCGCCGCCCCCGGCACCAGCCCACTCCACGGGTGCCCACTCCTGGCGGGCAGGCGGCCTGGCTCCTCGTCCCACGAGGGAGAAGCCCTCCAGCAAACACCAGCGTCCTCTGCCCTCTGCCCTCTGCCCTCGGCCTGTCCCCCTTTCCGGGTTCTTCTCTCACCCACACCAGACAACAAAGCCGAGAGGGTGCTGGGCGCCAGTTCTCTGCCCGGCCAGGTGTCACCTGACCCTCCCCCCACCCCAGCCTGCGGTCCCCTGGGAAGAGCTGGAGACACTGAGGCTCCCAGTCACAAAGGCCTGGCTGGGCCTGCAGCCTCGGCCTGGCCACCCGGCTGCACGGGGTGTGGCTGCGCACGGTCGGCTCCGGGGCCCTGGGCTGCTCCGCGTTTTTTTTTTTTTTTTTAATATTATTTTATTGATACTTTACAGAGAGGGAGAGGGAGAGAGAGTTAGAAACATAGATCAGCTGCCTCTGGCACACCCCCAACTGGAGATGCACCCACAACCAAAGTACATGCTCCCGACTGGAGTCGAACCTGGGACCCTTCAGTCCGCAGGCCAACGCTTTATCCACTGAGCCACACCGGTCTCGGCTGCTCTGAATTTTAAGGAGCCAGAAACCACCCCTCCTGATGTGGAGGCCTTCAGGGCACCCCTCGGCCCTGACCCAGAGTGGGCACCGGGGCTGGATTCCTCCAGCTGCACCCGGGGTTGGGGGCCCGGTAGCCGGGGTGCGAGTTCTGCCACTCCCCCAGGGCCGATGGAAGCCGCCAGCACTTTGCAGACGGCTCCCGGGCGCCAGGAGATGTCCGTGGCTTCTGCGGGGAGGGGTCAGGAGGAGACGCTCCCCCGCACATCTGAACCCCGTCCCCCGGGGCCTGCGGCAGGCGGGGAGAGGCCGCGGCTGGCGCTGTTAGCCGGGGAGGCTGGTGCCCGCGCGGCGCTCGCTTCCTTCGCTGATTTAATCAGGAGCTAAGTAACGAGGAAGAGGAGCAGCTGTGGGCCAGGGCGGCGGCGGGAGGAGGCTTGGGGCCGGGCCAGGGCTTTCCGCCACAACATGGAAGCTCCCGAGCACACGCGAGGGGCCGGCCTCTGGGAGACATGTCTCCCCTTCTGTCCGCCACCCCTTGTGGAAAGGGGTTCAAACCCCTTGTTCCCCAGGCAGTTGTTTGAACGGCCCCCTGTTACAGGGAGGAGGCCAGGGCCAGCAGGGTGGAGGGAGGTGGGCCAGGGGCACGGGGCGGCCCCCGGAGGTGGTGGCGGGCAGGGGGGCCTAGAGGAGAGCATTCTGGAAAGGGCATCCTGCCTCCTCCCCCACAGGCGCAGGCCGGCCTGGAAACGAGCGAGGAGACCCAGGCTCAGCAGCAGGGGTCCCAGCTGACCCCCAGCCCCGCGCCCAGCCCGCTGGACGCCGCCTCCCCCCGCCGGCCCCCAGGCCCCACCACCTCTCCCACCAGCCCTTCCCTCAGCAGCCCAGGTAAGGGGGGGCCCGGGCCTGGGGCAGCCTGCGGGGCAGGGGTGGGGGGGCTCGGATGTCCCCCGGCTTTTCACAGCCCGCCTCTGCTCCCAGGTCAGCGGGATGACCTCATTGCCAGCATCCTGTCAGGTAGGGGGCCCTGGCTGGTGGGGAGGGGGCTCTCCCAGGAGGGGGGCGGGGCCTGTTTGGGGTGGAGCTTCCCTAGGAGGCAGGACCCCTCCTGGGGGTGGGGGTGCCCCTGCAGGGGGGGGGCTGGCCCGCTCAGCCGCCTTTGCTCTGCCTGGTGCGCCCAGAGGTGGCCGTGGCGCCGCTGGAGGAGCACCGCGGCCACAAGGCTCTGGTGAAGCTGCGGAGTCGGCAGGAGCGCGACCTGCGGGAGCTGCACAAGAAGCACCAGCGCAAGGCCTTCGCGCTCACGCGCCGCTTGCTGGACAGCCTGGCGCAGGCCCGCGCCGCCGACGGCAGGTGCGGCTCAGCCCTGTGTCCTGTGCGCGGCTGCTGCGCGCATCCACGGGAATGTGGCATGGGGAGGGGTGTGTGTGCGGGTTTCTCCCGCGCTAGGTGGGCACGGAGGGTGTCGGGGTGACCCAGGGATCCTCCTGGACCCCCAGGGAGGAGGGCTTGGTGCCAGGAAGGGAGGGGGCTCCCCGGGCTCAGTCCCACCCTCTTCCCGCCTGGGGCAATCCTCAGCGGAAGACAGCAAGAAGAGCACGTGTTTGTTTTGTTTTTTAATATTTTACTGATTTTTTACAGAAAGATAGGGAGAGGGATAGAGAGTTAGAAACATCGATGATGCCGAGACCGGTTTGGCTCCGTAGAGAGATCGTCGGCCTGCGGACTGAAAGGTCCCAGGTTCGATTCCGGTCGAGGGCATGTATCCTGGTTGCGGGCACATACCCTGTAGGGGGCGTGCAGGAGGCGGCTGGTCAATATCTCTCTCTCATTGATGTTTCTAACTCTCTATCCCTGTCCCTTCCTCTCTTTAAAAAAATCAATAAAATATGTTTTTTTAAAAAATAGCAACTTCGATGAGAGAGAAACATGGACCAGCTGCCTCCTGCACACCTTCTACTGGGGATGTGCCCACAACCCAAGGTACGTGCCCTTGACCGGAATGGAACCTGGGACCTTCCAGTCCGCAGGCGGACGCTCTATCCACTGATTCACACCAGTTAGGGCAAGACCATGTATTTTGAGAAACTGTTGCCCAGACAGGCTCCCACCATTTCAGGGCGATGAACCGGCCTCCTCATTAGCATAATAAGCCCCACCCCAGGGCCCGTGTCCATCATTGCCAGCTGGGAAGTGCCCCGCCACCCTCTGCCCTCCCAGCCCAAGTTCCCGCCAGGACCCGAGCATCACCCAGGGGGGTTGTTCCCACAGAGTCGGGGAGGACAAGAAGGAGGAGGAGGAAGAGGCGAGGCGTTACCAGGAGTTCCAGAAGAGGCAGGTGCAGAGCCTGCTGGAGCTGCGGGAGGCCCAGGCGGACGCCGAGGCCGAGCGGAGGATGGAGCACCTGAGACAGGTGAGGGCGCGGAGTGAGGGAGGGCCCGCTCCTTGGCCAGACCTGTCATTAGCCTGTGGCGCCCACCGGTTAACCTGTGTCCGCAGACTCTGCAGCGGCTCAGGGAGATTGTCCTGGAGGCTCACACCACTCAGGTCAAGAGGCTGAAGGAGATGAATGACAGGTGAAGGCACAGGATCTTGTATGAGGGGGCGGGGTCGGCAGGGGGGACTCCCCGGTGCCAGGACAAGGGGAGAGCCCCCCATTTTGCCACTGACCCTCCTTCTTCCCCCACCGGCTCCTCCAGGGAGAAGAAGGAATTGCAGAAGATCCTGGACAGGAAACGCCACAACAGTATCTCGGAAGCCAAGACGAGGGAGAAACATAAGAAGGAGGCGTAAGGGCCTGGGTGCCGGGAGCCGGTGGGGCGCTGGGCAGGCGGGGCTGGTGCCGCAGCGAACCCACTCTGCCTTGTTCCCGTGCAGGGAACTGACCGAGATTAACCGTCGCCACATCACCGAGTCCGTCAACTCCATCCGCCGGGTGAGTGAGGCTCAGGTGCCACCCTCTTCCTCCCGCCGGCAGCGACCCAGCTCCTTGGTGCGGGCCTGGCGCCCTAGAGGCGTTTCCAAAGCCTTTCCCTGGGCCCACAGCCCCCTCCAGCCCCCTGCTCCCAGCCCACACCGTCAAAGCCAGCTGTCTGTAACCGAGCCCCGTGGCTTCGGAGCTGGGCCTGCAGCGTTTGCCACAGGGATGGTATCTCAGGGCCCGGGCCACGCAGGAAGTCTGGTCCCTCCCCGAGGAGCCGGGCTGAGCTCTGTCCCCCCGCTGACAGCTGGAGGAGGCCCAGAAGCAGCGGCACGAGCGCCTCATGGCCGGGCAGCAGCAGGTCCTGCAGCAGCTGCTGGAAGAGGAGCCCAAGGTGGGTGCTCGGGCAAAAGGGTGCTCAGTGAGGTGGGCGCTCGGGCAGCAGGCGGAGTGCTAGGTGGCCTGTCCCTTGACCCTCCTCCTCCTCCTCCTCTTCCCCCCACAGCTGCTGGCCCAGCTGGCCCAGGAATGTCAGGAGCATCGGGCCAGGCTGCCCCAGGAGATCCGCCGGTGTCTGCTGGGCGAGGTGGCCGAGGGGCTGGGGGATGGACACCTGGTGGCCTGTGCCAGCAATGGTCACCCGCCTGGGAGCAGTGGGCACCTGTCCGGCGCCGACTCGGAGAGCCAAGAGGAGAACACGAAGCTCTGAGCTGGCCGAGCGAGAGGTGGCCACTGGGCCTGGGGCGGGTGGCGAGCTGGGAGGCGGCTGGAAGAAGCCAAGACACTAATGCTCTTTTTTTTTTTCTTTTAACGTTTTATCTTTAGAAATTTTATTTTTTTAAACTGAGGCGAGCACCCTGCACTAACTTCCTTCCTTCACCCTCTTGGGGCCCCATGAGTCCCCAGCCCCTCCTTCCTGTCCTTAGTCCTCGGGAAGGTGCTGGGTCACAACTGGGCCAGAGGGCTTGAGCGGGAGGGACCCTTGCCCCCCGGGACACCCACACCCCGGAGTGGGAGCCATCTCCCTCACTTCCGTAGGGAACGCCGTGTGGAGACAGCTCTGGGCGGCAGGGGTCACATTCTTTCTCTCTTCTCTGGGGACTTTTTTTTTATGTGAATAAAAGCGGATTTCAGGGACCCTGTGTGCAGTGTGGTTCGGGGTGGGGCAGTGCTAGAGAGGACCCTGGGTCGCAGGCCCTCTCTGCCCCTTCTTCGGGGGCCTCAGTTTCCTCAGGTATAAAGTGGGCGTGTGGGCACTCGGGGGTTGAGGTCAGACCCCCAGTGACGGGTTGCTGGTTTGAACCTTTTATTTTTAATGTTTTTTATTGATTTCAAAGAGAGGAAGGGAAAGAGAAATATCAATGATGCGAAAGGATCACGGATCAGCTGCCTCCTGCATGCCCCACCCTGGGGATGGAGCCCACAACCTGGGCCTGTGCCCTGACCGGGAATTTTACCATGACCTCCTGGTTCATAGGCTGACGCTCAACCACAGAGCCACACCTGCCAGGCTGGGTTTGAACCTTGATGCTGCTGGCCTGCCTGTGGCCTGCAGACCCTCCCACTAACCTGGTGCAGAGGCCCTGTGCCCTCTGCTCCTGGACCGGGCTTTTCTCCCTTCCGTCCTCTCTGAATGGAGGCGCAGGCCTTGGCTGCAGAGAGCCTTCCCCGCCCCCCTTCCCTTGGCCTAATATGACCCAAGGGCCCAGCATCTTCCGCCGAGGCCGCTCTGGGCTCCTGGCAGGCAGCTGACTGTGTGTCGGGAGATGCACTTGGGGTGGAGCTGGGCAGCGATAGTGGGAAGGGGGTGGGCCTGGCAGTGACCCGGGGGAGAAGGGAAGCTGGCAGCCACAGACACGGGGGCTGGGAGACCCAGCGCCCCTCATCCCTGTGAGGGAGACGTTCTGCCTGTTTTCCAGGTGAGAAGCCCAGACAGAAGCCACCTGTGCCAGCCCGACTCCCGATGTCCTGAGCTGGAGGGGGCAGGTCGGAAGCCTCGGTGGCAGATGGAGGACCGCCGGCCTGGAGGACCTGCTCGCTGCCTCCGGACAGCGAGGAGCGGCAGAGACCCGCGGCGCGGTGGTGGTGGTGGTGGCGGTGAGGGTGCGGCCCGCTGCAGGGGCAGGCTGGCACTCCTTCAAGGCCTCTCCCGGCTTCCTGGCCCGGCTTCCCCGGCGGCCTGCCTCCCTCCCTTCTCCGGAGGAAGGCAGCCTCTTATCTGGGCTTATCTCCTGCCAATCGAGTGTTTTCTTTCTGTTTTTGCTGCAGCCTCGGGCGAACAGATGGGGTGGGGAGGCCGCAGAAACTGGACTTGCAGAGTGGGGGCTCGCCCAGGGCCTGGCTTCTGGCGGTCAGTCCAGTGTCCTTTCCCCAAATGTGCCCACCGCAGTGCGTGTCCGGGCCCCGCAGCTGCCCGTTCCCACCCTCTTGGCTTGCCTCCTCTTCCAGAAACACTACACGCCAGGCCCCCGGTCCTCAAAGACGGGGCTACACCCCCAAGCTCCTGGGTCTGACATCCGAGCCGCTGCGAAGCCTGGCCTCTGCTGCTCCCCTGTCCTCCTCGGGGTCCATTCTTTCCTCGCCCCGCTCTCCCCTTCCAGCCCCGGCTGTCTTAATCCATTTGTGTGTACCCAGCACCATCCCCGGCTCAGCTAGAGGGGGCGCCAATAAATCTCTCTGAAACCGAGCTGGGGGCTCGGCTCCCCGGTCCTGGAGCTTCTCTGGTTCCCCATGTCTCGCTCTATTCACCGCCCTGGGCCAGCCTCCACCCCCACCCCCACCCCCACCCCCGGGTCCTGCGCGGCCAACCAGCTCCCTCAGCGGCGCTGGCCGCGGGCCGGCCACACAGTAGCTGCTCCCAAGGACTGACCCAAATAGGAACCCGTGACCCTCCCTGGGGGCGGCGGCGCGGTTTGCCGAGCGCCGCACTCATTCCGGCGGCGGCCGGCCCGCGGCCCCCAGGACCCGATTGGAGATAAGGAAGGGCCTGCACGTCCCTGGGGCTCAGCGGGCCCAGAGGCCCCGCCCCCTCCCCGGCTGTCACTCATCAAGAGCCCCCGTTCCCCTGATGCATGAAACGGGGGCGTCTCCTGGAACTGCCGGCGCTGCCGCGAAGCCCCCCGCGACGGAGAGGCGGCGGCGGCGGCGCGGACGTGGCTTTATTGTTAGTGCATTCGGCGGCGAGCGGCCCCGCGGGGTCCCCGCCCGGAAAGGGTCCCGGTGGCTCCGGCCAGCAGCCTGGCGCGGGCGCCGGGGGAGGGCACCCCGCTTCCCGCGGCGGCTCAGGGCGGGAAAACTTCCAAATTTCCGCCGAGACGGAAGCCGCGGGCGTCCCCCCCGCGCGCACCGGAAGCGAACCGGCTCGGGGTCAGGGCTCTTCCTTCCGGCGCGGAGAGGCCGGATCCTCTTGGCGGAGGCCCCGCGCAGACGACTTCCGGCCGCACCGCCGGCGGCCGCCGGGGCGCTTCCGCGGGGCAAAGGTCACTGGGCGGGGGCGGGGCCTCCTCGCGCCGAGTCCCGGCGCCACCAGAAGAAGCGCGTCCAGCCGGGCTGCTGCCGCAGCTGCGTGGCCGTGCCGGCGCTCTGCGGGCGCGGGAGTCCCTGCGGGCGGGAGGTGAGGGGGTTAGGTGAGCGAGCGGGGCCCGCCATTGCGGAACCGCATCTCATTTTAAGAGAGAGGCCGCGACTCCCGGCGTGCCCGGTACCGGAGGGGGCTCCCGGCCACTTTCCTGCCCGGCTCCGAGGTCACCTGTGTGGGCCCTTAGGGGGCGGGCGGTTTAGGTCCGGACGCTCCGTGCTGGGGGCGGGGAGAGAGGGCCGTGGGGACCCTGCGTGTTAGCGCCAGAGCTGGGAGACGGGACCGCAGGCCAAGAATGAAAGCAGGGGTCCGAGGGGTGCTCTCCCTCCACGGAGCACGCCTGTGCCGTTCCCCCACGGGCACGCATTCCCCAAACTCTTAAGGACCCCCACGGGGCTTGCACCCAGGGGAGCAACGGGCAGCGGCAGCTCCGGGGCTAAGCCCCCGAACCTGCCTCGCAGGCCCCCTTTTCTCTGACTCCCCATGAGCTAAAGCAGCCCAGCCCAGGCTCTCCTGTTGCTGCTTCTGTGCCCTTCCTTGTTTCGCTCTCCTAAGTATGTTTTTGCGGTGATCGGTACATTCTTGCTTGCTTTACTTAAAAAAGAAAAATAAAAAAAAAAAGAAAACCCAAAGTTTAAGGCAAAGAACCCGGACACCTGGAAGGGGTCGCCTGGGAACACAGATGCCCGCGGGCTTTGCGTTTCACGAATTTGAGACCCCCCCCACCCCACCCCAGATCTCGACCTTCTGTAGAGAGATCTGGACTACAGATCCCGGCATGCTCCGAGACTCGGAAAGTCCCGAGACTGCAAGTCCCGGCATGCCTCGGGAGCCCGAGGGGAGGAGGGCCGGGAGTGCAGGTCCCGGCATGCACCGGGATGGGTCCGCCCCCTCGGCGCGCCGCGCTCACCTTAAAGGAGCCCTGGAACTCGTCGCTCATCCTCCGCAGCTCGCGGCCGTAGCGCTGTGCCGCCCAGAGGTTCGGGGGCGCCGAACGCGAGCGGAGGCGGAAGCGGCCGGGCTCCCCCTCCTCGGTGTCGTCGTCCTCGTCGGTCTCCGTGGGGTACGAGCTGTGGCGGCTCCGCGGCTCCACGGGCCCAGCGCCTGCAGAGAGAGGGGAGGGTCCGTAGGGCGGTTCGGCGTGAATCGCGGCTCCCCGCGCCCCAGGCCCAGCGTTTGCTGCCGAGGCCGCCGATGTGCTTGTGTGCACAGCGGCGTGCGCCTTTCGGAGCCCCAGCTCCCGCATGTAAATGGAGGGGAGCTCCCTGGTGGAGCTTTTGTGATCTGAATTAACCTCATTAGTCCCACAAGTCGTAACTGAGCCCCAATAGTGGGTACGGCCTCAGTGCATGAAAGGACCTTCCGCTGTGCCGGGCACAAAACAAGGGCATAATAAATAGAAAGTTGTAGTTATTGCTGTAAGGCAGTGGTTCTCAACCTTCCTAATGCTGTGACCCTTTAATACAGCTCCTCATGGGGTGGTGACCCCCAACCATAAAATTATTTCCGTTGCTACTTCATAACTCTAGTCTTGCTACTGTTATGAATCGTATCTGTGCTTTCCAATGGTCTTAGGCGACTCCTGAGAAAGTGTTGTTCGACCCCCAAAGGGGTCTCGACCCACAGGTTGAGAACCGCTGCTGTAAGAACTATGGGTTGTTGGCTCTTTAATCATCTCCATCCTGCATCAGAGCAGACCAGTCCCCTGCGTGAGAATATTCCGGGCCCCGCCTGCTGGCGCTCCCGGCTTCACTTCTGCGGCCACAGCCTGCAGGAGACCCTGGAGGACCAGGAGCAGCATCTGCGTGGAGAAAATGCCCTGACCCGTGTGTTGGCTCTTTTGGGTAATGTTCATGGAGCACTAAGTGCTAGGCCCGGGCGTGACCTCATTATTCCCTTAACCACGTGGGGAGGCAGAGCACTAAGCAGCCCGTGTCCTGCAGGTGGAAGACAGACTCACAGGTTCGGGCACGCCCTGGGGAAGCTCTGAGGCTGGAAGTGCCTAGAGGTTTGTTCGAATCCAAAGTCCAATGTTATCCTCTGAGCGTCGCCTCTTTCCTCATCCACCCACCCTTCCCTCTCTGCACCTGTGTCTTCACTCCTGTGGGATGAACCCCGCCCTTACTGCCGCTGGCTGTGGGGAAGCCTCGAGAACTGGAAGTGCATGATGGGGCTTTATTCTACTGAGTGGGGAGCTTGACTTGTGTGCTGTGTGCCATCCCCCCACTTCTGCCAGCCCCACCCCCATAGCCAGGTCAACAAGCAGGGCACTTGGTGTGTCACTTGCTTCACCTGCGTTCGTTCACAACGTCCGTCCTTCTCACACCCTGGCTCTCACACCCCGGCCGGGAAGTTACTCACTGTCCCCGTGTGGCGGTGGCGGAGGAAACAGGACAGAGAGCAGTCTGCCCACGGTCCCTCAGCCAGCAGGCAGCAGAGCAGAATCTCAACCCGAGTCTGCCTCCAGGGCCGGGGTCCCTCATTCTCCTGCCTCAGGCGCCCCGGTTGGAGAAGGTACCCCGGGCTTTCTGCCTCTGCCAGCTTCGGCTGGAGGCTGCCCGTGGGGAGGAGGGTTTTCACCCAAGCAGTGGAGTTAGCAGTGCCAAACGAGCCACTGTCAAAATGACACACATCTGTGTCAACTGGAATTTTAAGTGTCCTTCTATTTACTGGAGAAAATCTAGGAGATTTTTGTGACCCTGTGGGGAAGGGACACTGCCATCTGAACCATCCCACCCTCAATCAGCAATCACCCCTACACAGGACTGGGCAGGGCAGAGGGGACCCCACTTTGGAAGGTAAGGAAGAGGGAGGGGGCGCGGCTTCTCTGGGTGGGAGCATGGGTGCTCCCTCATACACCCTCCCAGAGAAAGCCCGGGGCTGGAGTGGGGCAGTGAGAGGAGTCTGTGGCTGGAGAGACTCCGCACTTACAGTCCAGCGGGGCCAGGAGGCAGGGAGTATGAAGAATGAAGGGACCCTGTGCATCTAGAGCAGTGGTTCTCAACCTTCCTAAGGCCGAGACCCTTGCACACAGTTCCTCATGGGGTGGTGACCCCTCCACCATGAAATTTTGCTGCTGTGATGCATCGTGATGTAAATATCTGCATTTTTCGATGGTCTTAGGCGACCCCTGTGAAAGGGTCGTTCAACCCCCAAAGGGGTCGTGACCCTCAGGTTGAGAACCGCTGGTCTAGAGGTTCTGTACCCCCGGTGGGCTGCCAGGGGAGGGGGAGGGGCTGAGCACATGCCTGGTCGGGCTTCGGTGAGCATCCTTGCAGACTGCATGGAGCAGCGGCCTGCAGACCGTGTGGGGCCAGGAAGCTTTGCCACCGGCAGTGCCCAGTTGCAGGTGCTTTCCCACTGCCTGTCCCAACAGGCAGAGCCGCACGCAGCCCGGGCAGCTGCTAGCACCTGCAGGCATAGGCCCGGACGCCCTGTGTACCCTAAAGCCATTTGGGGACCAACGCCCCTGACTGGCCAGCAAAGAACATACACCCACATCTCAGAGCTGGCGAAATCAGGAAGCAGGGGCTGGCGAATGTCTCTGTGACGCCAGAGTCTGTCCCCACCACTCAGCTCTGTGCTCAGCTGGAAAGAGCGCTCCAAACGGCCGCATTGCTGCGTTCACTAAGGTGTCATGTAGGGACACGGAAACGAATTCGGTATCACTTTCATGCTATGACATGTTCTTGGACCTGTTGACAACTACTGAGAAATAAAAAAGCCCTTCTGCCGAGACCGGTTTGGCTCAGTGGATGGAGCGTCGGCCTGCGGACTGAAAGGTCCCAGGTTCGATTCCAGTCAGGGGCATGTACCTTGGTTGCGGGCACATCTCCACTATGGGGTGTGCAGTAGGCGGCTGATCGATGTCTCTCTCTCATCGATGTTTCTGACTTTCCCTCTCCTTTCCTCTCTGTGAAAAGTCAATAAAATATATATATATTTTTAAAAAAGCCCTTCTTAGCTCATGGTCTGCACAAAAAGAGGGACACAGCCTGTGACTGTGGTTTGCCAAACCCAGCGATGTCTGTCTCCTGTCTGGAACCTTCAGCGGCTCCCTGTTGCTTACGAGATAAAGCTCACTCTTCGGAATACCTCACTTGTTTGCCACCAGAGTGGTGCTGGTCATTCCTGTCTTCCTCTCTGCTCAATGAGTGGCAACCCGGGTCTGCTCAGAGCAGCAATAATGATGATCACGGTAATAGTGAGAACAGCACACCCCCCTCTGTGCCAGGCACTGTTGTAAAACGCTTTTCCTATAGTAACTCATCAGATGCTCATTACAACCCGGTGAGGTGGGACTGGTTCTGTTCCCATTGAACAGATAGGGAAACTGAGGCAGAGTAGGTTAACTGACCTGTTTCAGCTCCACCTGCTACTAAAGGGTAAAGACATGTTTCCACTCCGCAGTCTGGCCCTGGGGCCCAGTGCTGAGCTTTTTCTCCCACTGGGTGTCCTTCCCTCCACCGGCCCTCACCCACCGCTAACAGGCGCCAGGCTGCGTGCTGGGCAGTCCATGCCCCGGGGACACTTACAGGTCAGCCGGGGCCAGGAGGCAGGGAGCATGAAGAATGGAGGGACCTTACCTAGAGGAAGGCAGTGGCTCTGGTGGGTCACTGGCACTTAGGGGTCTTTTCTGGAAGAATCACTTGCTTTTTAGACATTGAAAAGGTTTAAGCACTCTGCTGGCCAGTGTGGATCAGTGGTTGAGCATCAACCTCTGAACCAGGAGGTCATGGTTCGATACCTGATCAGGGCACCTGCCCAGGTTGCAGGCTCGGTCCCCAGTAGGAGGCATGCAGGAGGCAGCCGATCCAGGATTCTCTGATCATTGATGGCTCTCTCTCCCTCTCTCTGAAATCAGCGCCATACCGTTTTTAAAAGTTTAAGAAAGTAGCGGTGTCTGCTTTCTCCCCACAGCCCTCCTTGCGGCATCCTCTCGCTGTTTCAGACCACCTCACGCTGTCCTCCCTAAATCTAGTTTTTCACGAAGTGCCAGCCCTCCTCTCCGTGCCTCAGGCACCCCCAAGCCCCAGTCACACCCCTAGTTTGTGCCGGAGGTTCCTCCAGCTCCCTGCCACTTTGACACTCCACCCATAGAACAGACGGGGTCCTTACCCCTCCCCACTTTCCTCTCCTTGACCTCCTTTGCCCACCCTCCCCTCCCTCCCCTTCCCCTGGGCAGAACCTAAAGTGTTTAAAAACATCAAATCCATTCTTAGCTGGTGGTCTGCACCAAGAGGGATTCAGCCTGTGACGATGGTTCGCCAACCCCTGATCACCTTCAATAACTCCGTCCCAAGCTGCCCACAGGCTCGCCACCACCTTCGACACAGGCCCTGGTGACGCCCTGGATGCTGAGTGCCATCATGGCTCGACCCCAAGCCCTCCCCCTGTCCTCACGCAAAACCCTAACACTGGCTCCAGGCTCTGTCCAGCTCCCCATCCCGCCTTTATTTTTATTTTTATTTTTTAAACGTATTTTATTGATTTTTTTACAGGGAGGAAGGGAGAGGGATAGAAAGAAACATGGATCAGCTGCCTCCTGCACACCTCCTACTGGGGATGTGCCCGCAATCTAGGTACGTACCCTTGACTGGAATCGAACTTGAGACCTAACAGTCAGCAGGCCAAGGCTCTATCCACTGAGCCAAAACAATTAGGGCCCACCCCGCCTTTAACTCCCCCCTCTCCAACTTCCTCCCCCCACTCCTCCCCTCAGGCCACACTGGCCGGGGAGCCCGGCCAAACCCATGCCTTCCAGCTCTCCCCACAGGTAGCCGCAGGGCTCCAGCCTCCTCCCTCCCAGCCTTTGCCCAAACAAATGTCCGTCTCACCCAGGCCGACCCTGGCCACCTCGGTTCAAATCTCTCCCGGGCCCCAGTGCTCCTGATCTGGAGAAGGAAAGACCCTACCAATTTATTATTTGCTTATGGCCTGTCTCCCCCACTGACCGCAATATAAGTACCACAGGGGCAGGGACTTTTATCTCTGCTGTTCACTGGTGTGCCCCTGGCAGCTGGGGCGGCACAGGACACAGATTAAATACCTAATACAGAGGAGGAACGGCCAGGTGTGGGGGAAAGCTGTTGGGGGCAGAAATACAGCAAGTGCGGAGACCTGGAAGTTCAAGGGTGTTGGACAGCGTGTGCTCCTGGGCTGAGAGGAGCCTTCTTGCTCCTGGAAACGGGGAGAGGGTCATTTAGGCTTCAGCAGGCAAGGGGCCTGTTTCTCTTTTTAAAAAATTTTTATATGGACTTTTTAGAGAGAAGAAGGGAAGGAGAAAGAAAGAGAAATATCAATGTGAGAAACATCGATTGGACAGGACATGCCCTAGATGACTGGGGATAGAGCCTTGCCACCTTTTATTATTATTTTTAAACATATATTGATTTCAGAGAGGGAGAGGGAGAGAGAGATAGAAACATCAATGATGAGAGAGAATCCTGGATTGACTGCCTCCTGCATGCCCTCTACTGGGGATCAAGCTGGCAACCCCAACATGTGCTCTTGGCTGGAATGGAACCCAGGACCTTTCAGTCTGCAGGCTGACTCTCTATCCAGGGAGCCAAACCAGCTAGCCCCCCCCCCCACACACACACACACACCTTTAAATGCACCAGACAACACTCCAATCATCTGGACTACAGCAGCCAGGGCTGGAGACGGGTGGGGTGGGAGAGATAGCTTTTGTTTTCAAAAGATCCCTGTGGTTTTTCTGAGGTGCCAAGGCCAGTGCCAGGCCCTGGGAAGTGGAGACAGAAATGGTCACTGCCCTCCAGTGCCCCTCCTTCCTTTCGGCTATGCTTCTCCCCGCTCCTCTCCCCCCAAACTATCTGCCTCGGAGGACTGTCTGCTTCTAGCGGTTACTAGCCTCTGGCAAGCAGCAGAGATAGCCCGGGTGTGGGTGTGAGCCGCAAGGTGAGAAGAACAAACCCGGAGGCTCCAGCCCTGCAGTACCCCCGGAGCCAGCAAACAAGTGTGACCTTAGGCAAGTCACTTCCCCTTTCTGGCTCACCGCCGGACTCTCTCGGTGAGTTGTTGTGATGCCACCTTCACAGCCACGCTCTGAGCATTTCCTAAGCACCAACACTGCAAGGGACTGCTTCTATATGTGCTGCTAATCGTCCCCACAGCCTGCAATGGGGTGATTCACTGCTCTGTTTGGCCGAGAGGAGAGCCGAGGTCCAGAGAGGTTAGGGACTGGCTCAACGCCCCCGGCGAGTGTGGATGAGGCTGAGGTGCAGGCAGCTAGTGAGGCAAAGCGCATGGGCAGGGGGGTGCCTACCTCCATGGTGGCTGCTGCTGGCCGGCTGGCCCTGCTGGTGATCGGCTTCCCCCAGGAGACCTGCGACCGTCCCCCAGTGCTTGTTGAGGCCTGGGGGCTGCTCCCCCGAGGGGCTGGGGCCCAGGCCCCTCTCTGCAGGGCTGGAGTCTTCCTGCTCACTCTGCTCAAACTCTGGGATCTGGAACATGCTCTGGGCTGTAGGGGCGAGAAGGCATAGGTGGTTATGGCACCGCTGGGGGGGGGGAGGGGGAACGGGGTCGCTCGGGGCGGGGCAGGGAGCCGGCGCCCCTGTTCCCTCTTCCACCTTAGAACCCCAGGTCCGCCCTGCCTCCCAGGCCACCCCCGCGTCCTGTCCTCTGAGTCTGGCCCGGCGAGCTCAGCCCGTCCACCCAGAACCTAAATCTCTCTTCCGGGACCTTGGCGCGGCGGAACCCCCGGCCCCTACCCAGGCTTCGGATGCCTGGGGCCGTGAAGACGGCGCGCAAGACTCACCCCAAGCCCGATCTCGAGGCCCCTGACCCGAGCCTGCGCCTCCCTCGAGCCCGGAGGGAGCCCGGCTCTAGTTGCCTGGGCGACGGGAACT
>PVJN01042581.1:0-18194 GCA_004026805.1 Lasiurus borealis | reverse complement strand
TTTTATATATATATATATATATATATATATATATATATGTATATATATATATATATATATATATATTTATTTATTTTTAAATAGTAATTCATAAAGAATATTCAGGGTTAAATCTATAATCTATAATTTCTTTTTAGGCTAAAAAGACGAATTTTTTATGGTGTTTATTTTTTAAGAATTGAAGAAGTCTTCTGATATTTATAAATAGATAGAATAAATGTAAAGTCAGTTTTAGTTGTAACATTTAGTTTAAAAACCTTTATAAATATTCTTGTTCTTTATTAAATTTAAAAAAAAATCTTTTGAGACAGAGTATAATTTCTTAATGGAAATTATCTGAACTTCAGAACTCCTTTACTTTACTTCCAGTATTTGTTTAAATATCTATTTTATTTTTAAGTCATAAAAATTTTTCATTTTAAAGTGAAAATAATTTTTATATATACATGAAATATTTTATTTGGGAAATAATGAGATGCCATTCAAATGCTAGAAATATGTACAGAAATGCATGAGATTTTCAGGGAATCACTTTACAAAAGTTCTCACTATTTAAATGAAGTACAGAAGTGATCATTATTAATCAAAATAAGGATAATAAAACAACTATTTGATTGTAAGATAGTTTTACCTATTTGGAGCTGACAAATGTGGGCTAATACTCTCAGTACACAATTTCTATTACTATGAAAAAGTAATTATAGCTGTTTCTTTTTAATTTTCTTTTAGATTATGTATTTTCAGAGTTATAGTTAAAGAATGAGTGAACATATTTTTTTTCAAAAAGGACTCAACAAAACTATTAGGTACTGATAAAATATTAAATGTGTTTTAAAAAGTTATTGAATATTTGTAAACAAAAGAAAAAGTTTAAAATTTAATAATTGTTGTTAGACCTCAAATTGCATGTATTCCATAAAAAAAATACAGTGAGAAGGGCATGATGAGGTGCAAATAAAAGTAGAAGATGGCAATATGTGAAGGTTTTGTGAACAGGAAACCTATGCTTCTTCAATAGGTTTTCTTAATCTCTCTGAGTTTCTAGTACATTGAGAAAGAGGAAGCTCATTGTAAATACCCTAAAACTATGGGCAGAAACAAATAATCTCAAAATAGAATAAAGAATTCCAAGTAATGATCCTAAGAAACAAATACAACAGTTTACAATATGTCAGGGTTGAAAGGACAAAGTTAGGAAAGAAAGAAAGACACTATAAAATAAAATAAAAAAACATTTAAAAGTTTAGTGTCATGCAAAAATTATGTATAGTTTTGAATTGAGGAAATTTGAACTGCTAATAGAGATTTATACCAAAACTCCTATTCACTTTCTTTGCCCAAGAATGAATATATATGTTTAAGTATCAAATGTCTACCCTAAAACTATAGTAAGTGGTCAACATCCAATAATATTCGAATGAATGAATGAATGAATGAATGAATGAATGAATAAATAAATAAATAAAATTTGCATTTGCACACTTAGGTATCTATACTTCTAATACTTTTCCTTTTCCTCTCCTAGTCTCATATTTGTTATTCAGGTTGATGCCTACCTGCCTTTCAACTGTCAGCCTTGAAATCATGTGCTTGACACCACTTTACCATAAACCATCCCAGGTTGTTCTAGGTGACTTCCTATGTGACCATAAATCATTCCTCACACTGTGTTTTCTTGTCCTTGCTATCTCATTCTAGCTGTGGAGAGCATGGATAACCTGGCCTCGTTATTCTTTAAATATAAGCCGTTAAACATTACCTGGCACATAGTAGGTTCTCAACAAATATTACTTGAATGAATCCAGTAAAAAAACAAATTGAGAAAACGATCATGGAATAGAGGCATGGGGAAAACGTAATGAAGTCTGTGAGACAGAAAACAGTAGACATCTATGAAATCATTAGATATAAATGGAGTCCCTATAAATCAGCCCAATAACCTAAGTATTTGCCATGATAGGTTATATCAATATGTTCACATACTTAGTACATGAGTAATAATGTTTATGATGGAGGGTAACACAGGTTTTAAAGATAGCAGGGGATGATCTAAGTATCAGACAGTATATTCCATCTATATTTGATTATTAAAATTGGAAAGTAGAGGACTGACAGCAGCCCATGAGCATGGACTTTGGAGATAAGGAAAGGCATAACTAAATACAGATGAAATGTTGGAGCTGAATAAAAGGAAATAATAAAAATTAATTAAAACATCTATAAATATGAAAGCAAATATGATTAAAAAACAAATTTGTTAAACTTTATTTTTGTTATTAATACTATTGTAGATAATCCCATTCTTATCCCCTTTTCCCCTCCACCCAGCCCTAATGCCTCTTTCCCCCTGGCCATCACCACACTGTTGTCTGTGTCTATGGGTTATGCATCGATGTTCTTTGGCTAAACCCTTCACCTTCTTTCATCCAGTTGAACTTAGACTTTAGGCACCTTGATTGACTAAACCACTGAAGACCACCACTAGGGAAAAAAAAATGTCAACTTACTTCAATATTGTTATCCTTTTAATAATATCAATAAATAGCTAGCATCAGATCTGATAGTGAGAATGTTTATATGAGAAAGATGTATAAAATTTTACAAATGTGTCACTGAAAGAGAAGTGTTAACAGTGACACAGTGAATTTGAAAGCTAAAGAGTTAAGGAGAAATTTCAAAGGCTGAGATTTTCAATAGATCTTTATTTTAATCCATTAGTTTATTTGTTCCAACTTTACTGAGATGTAACTGACATATATCATTGCATAAGTTTAAGATATATAATGTGATATTTTGACATAAGAATTATGATTGAATTACCATGATGTGATTAATTAGCAAATCCTATCACCTCACATAATTATGTTTTTTCAAACTAGGTGAGAACATTTAGAATCTACTCTCAGCAACTTTCAAGTGCATAATATAATATTGTTAACTATAGTCATCACCATATGTATTAGATACCCAGAATTTATTCATCTTATAACTGAATTTGTATCCTTTAACTAATATATCCTCATTTCCCCTCAACACCTCTGCCAACCACTGACCACCATTCTACTTTATGTTTCTATGAGTTTGGCTTTTCTTTAGATTCCATATATACTGTGAGTGAGCTAATATCTGTCATTGTCTGACTTATTTCACTTAGCATTATGTCCTCAAGGTTTGTCCTACTGATGCAAATGGCAGGATTTCCTTTTGGGGGACAGAATTATATCTGTATCTATGTCTACATCTTGTATTTTCATTGTCTTTATCCATTCATCCATTGATGGACACTGGTTGTTTCCATGTCTTGGCTATTGTGGATAATGTTGCAATAAGTATGGGGTTTTATATTTCCTTAATATACTGATTTTATTCCTATCTGATAAATATTAATAAGTGAAATTGCTGGATCATATGTGATTTGTACTTTTTTTTGTTTGTTTTTTTGTTTGTTTTTTGGAATCTCCATTCTGTTTTCAACAATGGCTCTAACAATTTACATTCCCACAAACAGTGCACAGGGAGTCCCCTTTTCTTCACACTCTCTCTACATTTAATATCCTTGTCTTTTTTATAATATCTATTCTGATAGGCATGAATGATATCTCATTGTGTTTTTGATTTATATTTCCCTGTTAATTAGTGAAATTGTACATTTTAATCATGAACATATTATTTATTTGTATGACTGGATATATGTTTATCAAGTCTTCTGCCTGTTTTTAAATAGAATACTATGGAGTTTCCTGTGATGTTTATAGTTTTAGATATTAATCTCTTATAAATATCTCTTTGCATACATTTTCTGCCATTTGTTAGGTTAACCTTTTTTTAAAAAATATGTTTGATTGATTTTTTACAGAGAGGAAGAGGGATAGAGAGTTAGAAACATCGATGAGAGAGAAACATCAACCAGCTGCCTCCTGCACGTCCCCTTACTGAGGATGTGCCCACAACCAAGGTACATGCCCTTGGCCAGAATTGAACCTGGGACCTTTCAGTCCACGGGCCGGCGCTCTATCCAATGAGCCAAACCGGTTTCAGCTAGGTTAATTTTTCATTCTCTTGATTATTTCTTTAGCTGTTCAAAAACATTTTAGTTTGAAATAGACCCACCTGTAGATTTTTAGTTTTGTTGCTTGTGCTTTTGATGCCACATTCAAGTATCATTGCTAAGACAAATGGCCAGGGACATTTTCTTAATTTTTTCTTTCTAGTAGTATTATGATTTCAAATCTTGCATTTAAGTCTTTAATCCACTTTAAATTATTTTTTGGTAAGTTATTTAAAATAGGGGTACAGCCAAATCCAGTTTTGCTCAGTGGATAGAGCATCAGCCTGTGGACTGAAGAGTCCCAGGTTTGATTCCAATCAAGGTGACGTATCTTGGTTGTGGGCACATCCCCAGTAGGGGGTGTGCAAGAGACAGCTGATCAATTTTGCTCTCTCATCGATGTTCCTAGCTCTCTATCTCTCTCTTTCTCTCTGTAAAAAAATCAATAAAATATATTTAAAAATAAATAAATAAAATAAAATAGGGTACATGTTCATTTTTTTGGTATTTTTTATCAAGTTTCCCAGTACCATTTATTGAAAAGAATATGTTTTCCCCATTGGGTATTTTTGGCTATCTTGTCAAATATTAGAATTATATATTCATGGGTTTATTTCTGGGCTTCTGATTTTATTACATTGGTCTATGTGTCTGTTTTTATACCAGCATCATACTGCTATAGATTTGTAGTATAGTTTAAAATCAAGAAGTATAATGTTCCTATTTTTGTTTTTTCTCAGGATTGCTTTGGCTCTTTAAGGTCTTTTGCAGTTTCCTATAAACTTTAGGGTTGCTTTTTTTTTCTATTTCTGTGAATAATGATATTCAAATTTTATTACAATTGTATTGAATTTTTAGGCAGCTCTGGGTAGCATGGACATTTTATCAAAATTATTCTTCTAGCCCTGGCCCGTGTAGCTCAGTTTGTTGGAGTGACATTCCTTACATCAAAAGGTTGTAGGTTTGTTTCCTAGTCATAGCACATACCCAGGTTGCCAATTTCATCTCTGGTTAGTCAGGGTGTATACGACAGGCAGGCTATGGATGCTTCTCTCTCACAGTTCTCTCTCTTTCTCAAACACATTTTTATTGATTTTAGAGATGAAGGGAGAGAGAGAAAGAGAGAGAAAAAACATCACTGATAGAATCAATAATCAGCTGTCTTCTGCTGGGGATCCTGCCCACAACCCTGGCATGGGCCCTTGGCCAGGATTCTTCAGACCGATCGATGCTTTATTCAGCTAAAGCTAAAGGTGTGTCATTTTGAAAAATACTTTCAAAAACAACAATTCTTGTTTTTATTAATGTTTTCTATTATCTTTCAATTCTATTAATTTCTGCTCTAATCTTTATTATTCTTCATTTTTCTATCTTTGGTCTTAATATGCTCTTCTTTTCTTAATTCTTTGAGGTGATAAGAAAACACCTTCAGTGCCTTCTCAAATTTCTATGTGCTCTACCTTGAAGGAGATAAAATAACATTTTATTAAAGAAAAAAACAAAAAAACTTCTCTTAGAACACCAGCAACCTGTGTAATATAATTATCAAGAACATAAGGAAAAAACTATATGTGAAACAATTTTTTCTTTCTCAGTCCAATAAACAACTTAATATTGGTCTTTCATAGTAATTAAGAGAACATATTGAGAAATTGTTGTTAACCACTATTTGTGTGTATGGTATGTGAGGGTATAAACTACATAAAGATGAGATTATTTTATGCTTCATTTACATAAAAGGATAAAAATATATATCAAAAATATTATACCATATAGCAAGGAACAATAGCATATTTGAAAAAGAAATTAGCAAAAGCTTTTAAACAATGGTATTGAATAGCCAAACACATGCAACATAAGAATTTCTACTAAATCACTGCAACATGATGCTTTTAAAAACACTGGCTTTGATTAGACAGATTAAAATTTGAATTATTGTTTCCTTTTTGCTCTGTATTTTCTTTTAAAAGTTATTCATGTGACTTATCTATGTGGCTCACTTGGTTGAGCATTGCCCCTTGAACCAGAGTCTCCTGTTTGATTCCTGGTCAGGGCACATGCCTAGATTATGGGCTCAATCCCCAGTAGGAAGTGTGTAGAAGGCAGACAATTGATGTTTCTCTCTCATCAATGTTTCTCTCTCTTCCTCTCCAGTCCTCTCTCTGAAATCAATAAAAACATTTTTTTAATATATTTTATCGATTTTTTACAGAGAGGAAGGGTGAGAGATAGTAAAAAACATCAATGAGAGACATTGATCAGCCGCCTCCTGCACGCCCCACAGTGAAGATGTGCCCACAAGCAAGGTACATGCTCCCAACCGGAATCAAACCTGGGACCTTTCAGTCCACAAGCCGATGCTCTATCCACTAAGCCAAACCGGTCTTGGCAATAAAAACATTTTTTAAGTCATTCATGTAATCCTTGAATTCCATTTTTAAAATTTTTGATAAATTATATTTCATACTAGAGGCCCAGTGTGTAATATCGCGCGGCCCTGCCCACCTGCCCACCTGCCCACCTCACTTGCAACAGTGATTGCAGCTGGCCTCACAGTTGTGCTCACCCACCAGCTGCCCCACCAGCCTGCTGGCCACCAGCCTTGCTGTGATCAGAGACTGTGGATCTTGGGGGAGGGCCTGAGAGGTGCTCCATGCATCTCATGGTGACCGGTTGTTTTGTTGTTTTGTTTGTGATGCCTCTTGGCCTTTTATTATTATGACTAGAGGTCTGGTGCATGAAATTCATGCATGGGGGAGGGTGAGTCCCTCAGCCCAGCCTGCATACTCTCCAATCTGGGACCTCTCAAGTGATGTCCCTCTCACAATCCAAGAATGCTGGCTCCCAACCGCTCACCTGCCTGCCTGCCTGATTGCCCCTAATCACTTCTGCCTGCCAGATAGATCACTTCCTAACCACTCCCCTGAGAGCCTGATCAATGCCTAACTGCTCCCCTGCCATCCCAATTGTTTCTAACTGCTCTACCATGCTGGCCTGGTTACATTTAACTGCCCTCCCCTGAAGGCCTGATCACCCTCAACTTCCCTCTTTTGCAGGCCTGGTCCCCCCCAACCTCCCTGCATGCCTGGTTTCTCACAACTGTCCTACCCAATTGGCCTAGTCACTCCCAAATGACCTCCTCTACTGGCCTGGTCACCCCTAACTATTCTTCTCTCCAGGCTTGTTCCCTCTCAAGTGCCCTCCCCTGCTGGCCTGATCACCTACAACTGCCCTCCCTTGCAGGTCTGGTCCTGCTCAACTGCTCTCTCCTGTAGGCCTAGGTCCCCCACAACAGCTTCCCTTGCAGATCTATTCCCTCCCAACTGTCCTTCCCTGCTGGCCCGATCACCCACAACTGCACTCCTTTGCAGGCTTGCCCCCCAACAATGGCCCTCTTCTGCAGGCCTGGGTCCCCTATAGGCCTGATGACCTACAACTGATCTCCTCTGCCATCCCAGTCACCCTTAACTGCCCTCTCCTGCTGGTCTGATTGCCCACAACTGCCCTCCCGTGCCAGCCATCTTATGGCAGCTATCTTGTCTCCACATCTAGGTTTCCGTCATTGACCATATGGGTTGATCATCTTGTGTGTTGGAGTGACGGTCAATTTGCATATCACACTTTTATTAGATAGGATTTGTGTAACCTTGAGTGAGCTAGCATATAAAGTTATAAAGAGTGTATGTGTATAGTTGAGAGCCATAAAATGATATCCATTCTTTTTATTGTTGTTATTGCTATTATTGGTATTGTTTACTTATAATGACACTAGAATAATACATTTGAAAATTAAATTATAAATTATATTTAATGTGAATAATTATTTAGGTTTTTCCTTTGTAGTTAATTAAAATAGAATTTAACATGTTTAAAAGTATTTTTTACAATAAATTCATAATTAATTTCACTACAGAGTAGCATCTATTCTTTGGGGGGTGAGATGGTGTTCTAATTATTTTTTTATTTGTGGTTTGCTATGGTTTTCCTAATCTAATTAACTGTATATCAAAGTACAAATGTTCACGTTCTCATTGGTAAATGTTAAAATCTAATGCACATAAAATTTAAAATAAATTGTTTTGATAAATTTATTTTCTTAAAGATTTTTTGTGGTCATTTTCATCCAGTAGTACTCATCCAGTAGTACTTTTGTCAAACTTAACGCACATCTTGTCATATATAAATAAGGAGTAACCACTGGTACACAGAATCACAAAATCAAAGTTATTTCATTTATAGTAGACACTATATCATTTAAAAGAAAGGTTATATACTCTTTCTTCTCCCTTGCTCAGATAGTCATGTCATATAGTTTTTAAGAAGAATAGCTTATGTATTATCACCATGAAAATTTTTCTTTTTTTTTATTCCTATAGCAGATATGAAGCGAAATGTCTATCTTATTGAAGATTAACTGCTCATATAAACCAGAGTTTCTTGTGTCTAAAATGTCTGAAATGAAATAAAATTTAACTGCATTACTCTTCAAAGCACTTAAGTACAGTTCTTAAAAATACTATTTTTTCTAGTGCTGACACAGTATTAGAAACAATTACTTCCAGTTTATACTGACATATTTTCATCAATTATGTTTCACCATCTGTGGATCTAATTAAATTTCCCCTTAAATTTGATTTTACCAGACATTATTCACAAATGAGACATTTACTAAATGTCCTCTATACAAAGAGAAAAAATAAAAAGTGAGTTAAAAAGGACCCCAAATAATGTTGATGTTAGAAAATTGGGTGTCAAATAACATTGCTCAAATTAGATTATTCTAAGGGCTCAGTGTTGGTTGATTGCCCTAGGGAGAGTGGATGGTATAAGGACACCAATGGATGCCAAGAGCATACTTATATTTTATTATGTAGAAAGGTCAAATTGATTTTCCTTCTCCTTCTCACTTTAATGTTCATTATAAACAACTGTAATATGTGTTATTTTTTATTGTTTTAAATAAAATGTATTGGGGCATCATCATACGAAGAAATGGGAATGCACACAAATAAACAAAAAAAGGACATAAAATAGGACATCAACATTACTATTAGATTAATAGCAATTGAAAGATGATCATTGGTTAATAAAATTATATAGATTTCAAGTGTACAATTCTATGATACATAATCAATATATTGTATTGCATGTCCCCCATCCAAAGTCAAATCTCCTTCTTTCAACATGTATTTTACTACCACTATCATTTAATATCACACATTTTCTTTCCTCTGGTAACCACCATACAGTTGTCTGTGCCTATGAGTTTTTGTTTCTTTATTTTTCTTGTTCATTTGTTGCTTTTGATTTTATATCCGACTTATAAGTGAAATCATATGGTTCTTAACTTTTCCTGTCTTAGTAAATGTTTAGATATTTTCAAAGAGTTGCACTTCAGAAACAATGGAAATGTTATGTTTCATTGTACATTTTCATATGTATGAACCCAATACCCAACATTAGTAGGTTACTAATATAAAAAGAATGGTACAATGAATAACAAAAGTATGAAATATTTTTTTCAGAGTTTATTTTAAAAATATACTTTAAATATGTTTTACTTTCACTTTTAGTTTTCATCATATGAAGAAATGGGAATGCACACAAATAAACAAAAAAAGGACATAAAATAGGACATCAACATTACTATTAGATTAACAGCAATTGAAAGATGATGCTTAATATTTCAGACACTGTATATTAATGTTAATATATATTCCTCCTTAAAAGAGTGCATTATAAAATATTTTTGACCTAGGAAAAAAAACCCAAATAATCCAGAAAGTAAAAATGTGGCAAATTATTACAATAGAAGATTTTTATTTATTAAATTATAAAATAATTTTCCAAAAATGAAGCATGCATCAAAAAATAAAAACAGCAATATTAATTTAGTACATTTGCACTGAACTATATATGTGGGTCATCCCTGCACAGATTAATGTAAATTACATTTCTAAAATTATTTTGCAAATTTGAGGCTTGTTGGATGACAGTCAAGAAAAATCACTCAAATGTAATTTCACTTTCAGCAAATATACTCTCAGTAATCAGAAAGAAATATACAATTACATTTAAGAATATGTCTGTGAATAGATATGTAGAAATAACTTTAATTTAAACCAAAAAAATCAATATATTGAGAAATTGGATTTTTAAAAAGCATTACACTATCAAAATGTCATTTGAAAATAACAAACTTATAAATATGCTTATCAGTTTATAAATTTTTAAATGTTTTTATTGATTTTTATTTTTTATAAGGAGAGGGAGAGGTAGGAAGGGAAAGAAACATCAATCACTGCCTCCTGCACACCCCCTATTGGGATAAAGCCCTCACCTCAGGCATCAAACCTGCAATCAAACTGGAAACCTGTTGGTGCGTAGCATGATGCTCAGCTAATTGAACCATACGGACCAGGGTACTAGTTTATAAATTTAGTTGGTTCCCAATTACACTCATACTGTAAGAAAATATGGATCTCTAATATTCTCCATCACATCATAAATAGTAAAATTAATAAAGGCTAAAAATAAGACAAGTTGGAAGTAGTGTTAAGAATGTCTAAAAGGAATTAATTTTTATTACCAATATTCTAGATATTTTTCTACCATTTGATAAAATCAAGAATTATCTACATGAATATAATTCTTCAAACTAAAATTAAACAAATGTTAAGTATATGAAATTGTGCGTATTTGAGTTCCACAATAAGAGATTCCTATAAATCACATTTCTTTTGATCAAAGGGACAGACTTTGCTAATTGTGTATTAAATAAACTTTCATAAACTGCCAAATAGAAAATATGTATGAAAATGGCAACGGAGTACCAAAGAGTTGAACATTTAAAATTCCTGTCTAGAATCGTAGGCAAATTCATATTTCAAAACATGAACAAACAAATCACTGTGAATATTATCTTAAAGCCTTTAAATACTATTCCTAAAACTCTTAATCAAATCCAGTAGCTACATTCTAATTGGTGTTTCTTGGAACAATATTTCTCAAAATGAAGACCTAGTGGTTTATCAAGGTCCACAGAAAATAGCCCATAAGGGAGAGCTTTATCCCTGGCATTCAGAGATGAGAGATCACAGAATTAAACCATTAGAATTATGATGACTGGGGAGCGCGTGCGTGCGTGCGTGCGTGCGTGTGTGTGTGTGTGTGTGTGATTTTCCTAATGGAAGGTTGGTCTCCTCTGTCTTCTGGGACTTTCCCGCTTATTTTAGTCTTATTATATCATCCTGGATTTTGTTTTGAATAGTCTTAAACCATTATTATTTTAAGATCTTCATTGATGTTAGAATGGAGGAATCATGGTGCTCAATTCACTTTAACTGAAAAGCAGTAAGTAGAGATCTGGTGAGAAACATGGAATCACGGAGACTGCTTCTTTAGGAAAAGGATTTAAGGATTAACTTCTTAATTAAAAGAAAAAAAGAAAATTAGCATACATATTACTTAATTTTAGTGAGGTGTTTGGCAATCAGTTTATTCAGGCACCAACTGTTTTCCTTCTTGCTATTCAGTTGCCAAACATCAGACTTTGTTACACTGAGCAATGTAGCTTTCATAATTGTAATTTATAGCGAAGATTCTGTTTAGGATGGAAAGGAAAAATATTAATTCACCAACACCATTTAAAACAGCAAATATATATGTTTTTCAAAACATTTTTATCCTTAAAGCCATGTCCGTCCACATATCCTTTAGTGCCCAGTCGTTTTAGTTTTTTTTATTTACTATATCATTGAATCCCCCAATATCCTAATGAGTCAGAAGCAACTTTGTGCTAGAAAATATTTTAAGATTAAGTAAAATATATCTAGAAAATATTCTAAAATTAAATAATCTTTATTTTATAGTTATTATTTACCCTTGTTACAAATAAGAGAATGAAACACAGGCATTTTCTTAAACACATGCTCATAAGTGGCAGAGTCAAAATTAAAGTCAGGCTCCTTGACTATAGAATGAGGTCAGTCAATATGCAACATCAACAGGCATTTATAAGGGACATTAATCATTTCCCATTGGAAAGTGTTGGTGGGAGCGAAGTGAAAGCTTTTTGCTTCTTCCCAAATAAACAACGTTTTGGTGAACATATTTCATTATCTTTAGCTTCTTGATAAGTAAACCTAATGGCCTATTTAATAAAAAGTAATATGCAAATTGACCATACCTCTGCTATACCCATAAGCCATGCCCACCAGCCATGCCCTCCAGCCAATCAGAGGAAGTATACAAATTAACCCAATCAAGATGTCTATGGCCAAAGAGGAAACAGGAAGAAAGCTTAGGTTGCCGTTGTGATGGAGGAAGCCAACCTTTCCACAAACCCTCTCCAGCCCAGGCCTCCACTTAAGGCAACTAAGTTTCAATGGCTGTGTGAGCTGAAAACTTGGCTCTGCTCTAGGCTACAAAGTTGCAATTGTAGAAGATTAATAAATTCCGGATACCAGTGCCTCCACTTCAGTCCCCAGGAGGTATGGCTGTCCTGCAAACCACCGCAGGCCCCTCACCCACTTGCCAAGGGAATACCCACTTTGATCCAGGACACCCTTCAGGGCAAACAAGCTGGACCCTAATCGTGCAGCAGGCCTCTATCCTATTCAATAAAAGAGTAATATGCAGATTGACCTTTACTCTAATACACAAGATGACTGCCCCCATGTGGTCAAAAGATCCTGCCCCCATGTGGACACAAGATGCCACCACAAGATGGCAGCAGGGGAAGGCAGTTGGCAGGAACCAGGACTGCAAGGGTGGGCAGTTGGGGGTTACCAGGCAGGCAGAGGAGAGAAATTGGGGGTGACCAGGCCCACAGGCAGCTAGGGAAAACAGGCTGTCAGGGAAGCAGTTAGGCATCAATAAGGCTGGCATGGAAGTGGTTAGGGGGTGATCAGGCTGTCAGTCAGAAGCGGTTAGGGGCAATCAGGAAGGCAGGCAGGTGAGCATTTGGAAGCCATCAGTCCTGGATTCTGAGAGGGATGTCCAACTGCCCGTTTAGGCCCCATACTACCTGGATTAGGCCTAAAGGGGCAGTTGGACATCCCTTGAGAGGTCCCAGATTGGAGAGGGAGCAGTATGGGCTGAAGGACATTCCCCCTCACAAATTTCATGCACTGGGTTTCTAGTATTGTTATAAAAGCCAAAGGAAAAAATGCTAGACAAAGAGAGTTGTTGTAAGTACCAGATAATGGCAAAAGGATTTAGCAGAAAGTAAAATTTTGGAGATCTCAGCATAAGGGGCAGAAATCAGATTTCTGTCAGCAATGGGTAAATGAGAGTGAGAGAACAAGAAAATATGGCATTCAGACTATTTAGGGAGATTTGGATGAAGTTTCAATAGCAGCTGGTTTCAAATATGAGTCATGACAGTGAGATCTTAGGCTTGCTTTTTTGAAAAGGACACAAAAAGTTGCACAATGAAGATTTTGTAACCTGATCTCAGAATGAAGTAAGGATACTGCATATTGTTTCTGAATCATATGTTTGGGTTGGGAACAAATGTTTCCTATTCTAAAATAATGCTTGTTCAAACTATCACTTTGAAATCACTAGAGACCATTTACATAATATTGCATTCTTAAATGCATTAACTTTTACAAAGATAAAACAACTTTATTATTATTATTATCAATACTATTAAAATAGCATATATTATTAAAAATAATAGTTCACTGCACCATATAACCTAAGTGTGCATAAACAGTTTGGTTGTTTTCAATGAGGTTCCTTTTAGGAATAATTCAGAGAAGGACATGAATAATTCAAAGAATGGCCCTTCTTGTTTTCTTCAACAAAAGTTATAAATATCCCTAGCTAGTGTGGCTCACTTGGTTGAGCATCATTCGTGCACTGAAAGGTTGAAGGTTCAAAGCCCGGTCAGGGCACATGCCTAGGTTGCAGGCTTGATCTCAGGTAAAGGGCATGCAAGAGGCCACCAACCAATGTTTCCTTCTCACATTGATGTTTTTCCCTCTCTCTAAAAAATAAATAAAAATAGTTTTTTAAAGTTATAAATATAAAATGAAATTTTCTGAGGACACAATTTTCCAAGTAACAACAATTAAATAAAACACAAAGAGCACTTAGGATTATATACAATAAAAACCTGAGTAAAAATATTGGTGAATAAAAGATATAGATTCTTGAACATCTGCTTACAGGAGGACAGTGACATCATTGAACAGCTTGCTATGCATATGTCTACACATACCTTGCAATTATTTTCTTATTTTTTCTTCTTCTAGTATTTAGGCAAAGAGTGTTAATGATTATGATGGTTAGTTCATGATTAATCAGACCTTGGGAAATTCCATTTAGACCTGGAAGGAGGGATGAAGATCCTGGACTTTGAGAGGGCTATAATGACTGATGAAACCATGTACCACCCTTATTTGTGGACATAAGTGCAAATATAAATTGCAAATAAAAGGATTAATTCTTATTCTTGAAAACAAGGGAACTGCTTCTCCTCTCTGTTTTCAAAAGAATACTTTAGAAAAATTTAATTATTATTTAATTCAGTTTCTTTAAAATTGAATATAGAAATTGTTCAAACCTTACTAAGCCTTTTGCCAGTTTTAAGACACAGGGCATCTTTCTCAAGGACCTTGGAATCAACTCCTTGAAATATAAACATCAAGGAAGAGAGGAACCTGTCTCCCAGTTTCAGTAGGTGGGTAGGAGCCTAAAGTAACAGTTACCTTGCTCCAAGTTGCAAAATTCTTTCCTATTATAAAGATACAAGAAGTTTGTTTTCCTTTGGATAAAGTCACCTAGCTAAAAGAGATGGCCATTAAAATTCTCAAGTTATTTTAGATGAACCATGTGTGACAAATGTTGCTGTCAAGTCCTGTTTTTTTTTTGTTTGTTTGTTTGTTTTTTGTTATTCTATTTTGTTTTGTTTTGTTTTGAGAACATCTCACTGGTTGTATCTGAGTGGCTGTATGTAGACAATGATGAGATTTCTCCCTGTCTTTTCAATCTCTTAGCAGATTACCTGTGATGTACATCACATTCCTATTCAATGTATAATCACTAATACATCTTTCTTTCTCTTCTAATTTTGTGGGGATATTTATTCTGGGCCAGGAGGAGATTTTCTTTATAATTTACCAGGGGCCAAGTGCACAATTTCATGCACCTTAAAATGAATTGTGGGCCATAAGGCTGTTGTAGGCACAGGGGTGGGTTTCAGCCTATCCTCCACACCCTGCCCAGACCTTCCTGCCTTGGTCCCTGGTCCCCCATCCTGCTGCTGCTGCTCCCACACACTGATGGCACTGGTCCCGCTTTCACTGCTGATAGCACATAGTGATTGGGGCCAGCAGTCTCCCCTTGCATATTCTGACTTTGCTGAGCAATCTGGGCCAGTGCCAGGTGCCTGCAGCAGGTGCCAGTGTCTGGCGGGACCACGGCATGCAGGAGAAAAGAATTTTCAGTAACCACCAAAGGCTCGCCCCAATAACAGCACCTAGTATGCCAACTCTGTCTGGAGCCCTCATCACCTGCTCCACCATCTGCTGCAGCCAATGTTCTGTGCTCTGCTGCCTGCTGCCAATGCCCCCCATGTTCCACACGTGCCCCCTGGTGGTCAGCGCACACCATAGCGACTAGTTGTTCAGTTGTTCCTCTGTTCAGTGTATTTGCATGTTAAGGTTATATAATAAATTTCCCCAAAAGGGGACAAAGTGAGATGATATTATTTTGTGAAAAATATAATTACTTTGAAGAAAAGCACAGACATTTGCTTTATAAAACAAGGGTAGAGGGGTAAAAATATAAGCTGATTAACATGATGGGTGGAACCTGACAGACAAGTCATTTGCCTTGTGTTCTTAAATAGCTTCCCCCACACCACACCTTTGCCAGCCAAACACCTTTGGAGTCAAATTTCTTGCTAAATAGTTTCTCTTGGTTTGGATGATGGGAAGTATTGGCAGGAGATTGGAGTTCAGGGGAAAGGAGAAACCTGTTTCTGTTTCTGCTGCTGGCAGATTTTCTGACAATGACTGAGCTTTTTTACAGACTTGACTGGCACTGAGCAGCTCCAATTTGGGGGCCCTGGTACAATAAATACAACTCTCTTGCTTCTTTCAGATTTAGGGGTGCAGGTATCTTCTGGCTCTTACTAACTCTACCATTATTGAAGATTCCCGATTTGACTTGGGATTTATCGTATCTTTAAAACTAGTTTTCTGAATTAATGTTTTATTGCACTGCCTGGTTTGGGCTCCTGTTAATTTTACTCAATTACAAGTCTCATGAGATTTTTGAGTACTCTAATATTTATGTGTTTTATTTTCCGAGAGTTATAAAAATGTTTCTTTCATGTTAAGACAAAATAGTCTGCCATCAACATGTATTTTAAAACTAATGAGTCTCACATGAAATAATCAGTGTGTGTGTTCATTTACATATGATAAATATATAATGAAAGTGGCATCCCCTTGCATTTTATCAAACAAAATACCTGAACGTTTTCAGTCCTATTAAAACAACTGTTAAAATAAGCAAGACTGGAAATGCCAGTGCTGATACAGAGGGCAGTGGACGGGCTGCATCTACAGAGCTGTAAACCCTGGACCCAGCAGCCCATCCCTGTGTGTGTGCACAACACAGTGTAGATAGAGCCCCAGGAGGCATGTGCTGAAGGTCACAGCAGCCTGATCATAAGAGACCAAAATAGCGAACAACCTAAATCCATCAAGAGTAGGAAGGACAAATGAAGTTCATGTGCTGATTGAATACTTTACAATCAAGAAAATCAACAATCCACAAGTACATGGCAGATGGGGGTGAATGTCCTAGACATTCAGCTGATTAAGAGGTGAGATTCATGTGAGTGTCTGTAATGTGATAGAACTCATCACGTAACACTCACGGACAATCAGGACCATACTGTGCTATGGACCAGGGTGTGGTTTTGTTGGCAAAAGAGGAGGTTCTAGTTCTTTACTTGATGGTGGTTACACTAACATTCAGTTTGTAAACATTTTCAAGTTCACATATTTTGTGGACTTTCTCTTTATTTGTGATAATTCTCAATTAAAATATTTTTAACAACAAAAAACTATATGACACATTTTAAATTTTATTGTAGTACTAGAGGCCTAGTGAACAAAATTTGTGCATGGGGGTATGTGTCTCTCAGCCCAGCCTGCGCCCTCTCCAATCTTGACCCCTCGAGGGATGTCAGACTACCCGTTTAGGCCTAACCCACCAGAACTACTGGCTTCCAACTGCTCACCTAGCTGCCTGCCTGATTGCCTCTAACCACTTCTTTCTGCCAGCTTGATCACCCTCTAAACACTCCCTTGCCTGACTGATTGATGCCTAACTGCTCCCCTGCCAGCCCCAAACTGCCATCTCCTGCAGGCTTGCTTGCCCCCAACTGCCCTTCTCTGCTGTCCATCTTTTGGCAGCCATATTGTGTCCATATGGGGGAAGCCATCTTTGACCACATGGCGGTAGCCATCTTGTGTGTTGGAGTGATGGTCAATTTGCATATTACCTCTTTATTATATAGAATTCTATTATAAGGACAGATTTTAATCAATCATCTCTTTAGGGGGTACTATTTTTCAATCATTTATATAGTGCACAAATAAAACCCTCCTGACTATAATGTTGATCATTTACATTATTTTTTAGAATAACTTTTTAGATGTGTTGTGCACAGATGGTTGGCACGATGAAATTGTCTTGATATGCAACGCTCAAAGGACTTAATTAGCAGTGACTTAAAGAGGATATTATAAAGAATTGACAATAGTTGCAAATATACTGTGGATTTAAATATGCCTATGGTTTAACACAGAGAAATTTATCTTAATGTTATGTAGCATTTCATAAATGATAGTCAGGTGATAGGATTAATCTTTGCATTTCTAAATATTGCTTATTAAAATTATAAAACTATACAATAAAATGCTATAATAAATAATATTTTTGCTCAGTTATCATGTCACATATTTATTCTCAAATTTTCAAGTACAGAAATTATAAATATACAGATTAATGATAATACAGGTAAACAAATGTGTTATTTGTTGCCCTGTCCATAGTATATGGAGAATTGGATCCTAAATCAGAAAATGACATCCCTGTTTCATCTGGCTTAGAGAGGAAA
>PVJN01042580.1:0-18194 GCA_004026805.1 Lasiurus borealis | reverse complement strand
GTGTCCTGATTGGCAGATGTCAACTTCTTAAATCCATAGGTTACTCAAGAGCATCATCTCAATTTTATAGACGAGACAGTTGAGGCATAGACAGATTGGATCCTGGCAAGGGTACCACCTGGTTTGAAAGCAAGAATGTAATTAAGAAGTCCTGAGATGTCCCGGCTATTATTCTCTCCTGATCTCTATGTGATTAGGCTGAGATGAATGAACATGAATCTAAAAAGAAGAAGGAGAAGAAAAGAAACCCTCTGCCATCTTCAGAAGTGGGCAGTAATTGAAGCAGTAATTTAACATAATGATTGACTTCCTCCTGGGAGCCCTTTCAAAACCTACAGAAAATGATGGATTCCAAGCACTTACCTGAAGCATCGAGCTCCGTGGGCACCAGCAAAGATTTAATCTCGTCATGCATTGGATCTGAAGCCAGTTGGCTGCCCTGCTTTCTCACCTCTGAGTTTTACTTCATCAACAGATTTTCTCTTGCCAAGTGCTCCTCTGTGGCTTGTCAGAAACTTGAAAGCCAAATGGCGAGACAAGTTTGCACCCAAATCATGGAGAGCCCCAAATGAAACCAACTGGCAGGGGAGATGTACTTCTCAAAACAATTATGAGAGAGCAAGTTCATCATCCCCGTTTTAAAGAACAGTACATTTTTTTAAATTTAATTTTATTGTTTGAAGTATTACAAATAGTAGTACATATGTCTCCTTTTCTTCCCCATTGACCTCCCCCAGCCTCCCTAACCTCTTGGCCCATGCCCTCACCCCAACCCCCAACCCCCTGGAAGTGTCTTGTGTCCATTTGTCATGCTTATATGCATGTATACAAATCGTTCGGTTGATCTCTTACTTCCCCCTTCTCAAAAAACAAACAAACAAACAACAACAAAAAAAACCCCTTCCCTGTCTTCCTACTGTAGTTTGACAGTCTGTTCCATGCTTCTCTGCCTCTGTTTTTTTGTTCATCAATTTATAATATTCCTTATTATCCATAAATGAGTGAGAACATCTGGTATTTTTCTTTCACTGACTGGTTTATTTCACTTAGTATAATACTCTCCAGTTCCATCCATGCTGTTGCAAATGGTAAGAAATTCTTTCTTTTTTAAATATATTTTATTGATTTTTTACAGAGAGGTAGTGAGAGGGATAGAGAGCTAGAAACATTGATGAGAGAAAGACATTGATCAGCCACCTCCTGTATGTTCCCTACTGGGAATGTGCCGAGCAACCAAGGTACATGCCCTTGATCGGAATTGAACCTGGGACCCTTCAGTCCACAGGCCAACACTATCTACTGAGCCAAACCGGTTTTAGCAAGAATTCTTTTTTTATAGCAGCGTAGTATATCATTGTGTAGATGTACCACAGTTTTCTAACCCACTCATCTGCTGACGAGCATTTAGGCTGTTTCCACATCTTAGCTATGGTAAACTGTGCTGCTATGAACATGGCGTGAAGAAGAATAAATTGAGTCCCACACAAAAATAGCTAAATAAGTTGTCATAACCACACAGGAAGCAGAAAAGCAGAGCCTCAAAGCTACATTGCTAACTCCTTATACTGTACCACCCTTTGTCTACCACTGTGTGATTCTGTCTTTTTACATCCTGCTATTTAGAGGAATCTGGTTGTTGCCTATATTTCAGATTTCAATCAGACATTTAAACTCTATAAAATGTAGTCTTGGCTAAAATAAAAAATAAAAAAATAAAAAACGGGGGAGGGAAGGAGGCGATTATTCAGTTTGCACAGGCTTTGTGATGTGCTGAGCCTGGTATAATAATTTAAACAATAATGAATTGGCATCCAAATCAGACACTAGAGATGCACATTAGCTTTCCAATAAATGTAGCATCCAGAAGCAGCCAACACTACACACAAGAACCCAGAGTTGTCTGGAATGAGCACCTATTATGTCCATTTTTTGTTATTATGTTTTAATCTTCTGTGCTCGCCTCCCCTCCCCCCTTTTTTTCCTTTTTAGGTAATAAAACCAGTCTTTCCTAAGAGAAATTCATTCCACGTTGACCTTGAGCCTCATCACCTGGCTGATCAAATCACTCCCTTGTCCTAAACACAAGGACTGGTTCGAGCATAAACTTTGACTCAAGCAGGCCAATCAGAATTGTCTCTAAAATTTGGTATGTGTGCACATTTATGGATTAGTAGTCAGGAGGATGCAGGCTCCAGCCTTACAGCAACCATATTTTCAGGGCACAAAGAGCCCATTTAAGAAACAGATTATTAGAGATAAGCAGTGCCAAGAGATGGAGAAAAAGAGCCAATAAATTATCCTCATTAAGTTAAATTTTGGCCACAAGCAATCAAAATTATCCAACCACATACAATACCAGACCCAGCATTTTGTAAGAGCTGGCAAGTAGCTCAAATGTTTCTGGCAAGGAAGAGAGTGACAATAAAAATACGGGTATTGTAGGTTCATATAGGGTGGAGTCTAGAGTAAACTCACCCATTTTGTGCAGAGATTTTTTTAAAAAATATTGAGTGATCAAATGAAACATAAGGAGACAGTAAAATATCTTGAGGTAACCATCATTAACATTTTTATATAAATATAAATTCATTGAATGCAGCAGGGGTTGGCAAACTTGTGCTGTAAAGACTTCGATAGTAAATACTTTTGGCTTTGTTTGTCAGACGGCCTTATTACAACCTGCCATTGTATCCACAGACAACACAAAAATGAGCGGGGGTATAGTTGTGTTCCAATTAAACCACATTTGCAAAGACAGGTCGTGGGCCAGATTTGGCCAGCAAGCCACAATTTACTGATCCTGAGGATATAGAATCAGCCGCTCTAACAGAAACTCCAAATTATAATGACACACATAAACTAGAAATGCATTTATTTTTTCAGGAACAGTTTGGGCATAAATAGTAAAGGGCTGCTATGGCAACTACAAAGTGTTGGAGTCCCAGACTCCTTCTGTCTTGTTGCTCTGCCACTCCTGGGATGTGGCCCTGGTGCACATGATCAGAGATGGCTTTGTGAGGATGGAGAAACTTTCCCCTTTCCTTATGAGTTCTTCTGACTGGTCAAGTAACTAAAATGACATGAGGCAGATCAATAGGAGAAAACCAAGTTCTAATATGTGAGCATGGGAAATTTACATAAACATGAAAATTCCAAAGATAGTAAGGCAAAATAAGATACACACACACACACACACACAGACACACACACACACACACACACATACACACACATATGTCATTCTGGATGAAGGAAGGGAAAGTAGGGTCTAGAACTTCAAAGGGCTATGAGGCAACTCATAAGGAGATAAAAAGAGTTGACATTTAGTAAATAGATGTTTGTTGGGCTATTTTGAAACAGAGAGATCTTTGATCAAAAGGGCCTTGTTAGTTTCCTCCCTGTCTATCACACACTGGTTTAGATTAAACTATAGTTATCCATGGTGATACCTCCCTTCCTGGAGCAGGTCCTCTATCTTAACTTCCTTTTGGGCACGAAGGGGGAAGTCGAAGGGTTTTTCCCGTCTTTTGATTATTTCTTAGAAAATAACCACCTTGAAATAATCGATATCTCAAAGAGGCATATTTGAGGTGGCAGACTCTGCTCCCCTTCTATTTACTACCGTGCCCATTTTCCAGCCAGCAGGAAGGGAGGATGAGGGAAGGAACCAGGGAAGGGAAAAGGCCTGCCCTTGAAGGATGCCAACCAGGAACTGCACATACTTTCACTCATATCTCATTGGAGAGAATTTAGTCATATGACCATATCTAGCTGCAAAGGAAACTGAAAAATGCAGACTATATTCTGGGCAGCATGTGGCCTGCTAAAAATTGAGGCAAGTTATTTTACTACAGCAAAGGGGGAAACGGATATTAGGAAACTAACTGTCTTTGCCACAGATTTCCTCCGATCTTTCAATTTAATACATATGTACACGTAAGGACAGTCTTGTCATTCTCCAGTCCCCAGCTTTCAGACCAGAAAGAAACCCTGGAAAGAAGTGACGTCGAGGACAGATGCCTTCATTGTCGAATTAATGGAGTCGGTTTTGTAATCCAGCTCAGAGTTGGAAGGTGGATAAATGTCCTTTAAGAAGAGTAACATGACTGTGTTGTCCAAACTTGAGGTGTTTTAGCAGGAGTTTTTAGCAGTGGAAGATATGTATGTTTCCTGTGTAAAAGTATGAAACAAAATCAAGTGTATGTTTTTGGTGTAGATGTTTGAAACACTCCCGACCCTTCTACCTTGGGGCTCTACATTCAAGTTTGTCTTCCAGCAGGAGAAATGGCAGCCTAGACAATGCCTCTGACTCCCAAGCAGATTCCAGGAATAGGAAAATTATAAGCCATAAAAGGGGATATGAGACTTGATGAGTTCAGAGAAAAGCACTGTGTATCCCAGAAAGTAGGGTGGGGTGAGTATGCCAGGATTTAGTTTGGTTATGCCGGGGGTCTTGATCTAGAATCTAGAAGGGTTAAGAATCTGGAGAAGCAGCTTCACATAAATTAATCAAGAGTCCAGAGACGCAACATAATTTTGGAAGGCATTTTGGGGAGCCAAAGAAGACTTGGCGAAAGGAACCAAGTTCTTTTGTCTCTCTGTACCCCTTACTCTTTATCTTTTAAATTGTCCTAAGGCAAGGTAGATATACATATCAAAGAGTAAGGTTTGGTATACAGTAAGGCATTGTTAGATTGGGGGAAACTGTCTATGGCTGTTCAGGTGTTTGGCCAGTAGGAGGCAATAACATGTAGATTGAAATGCCCTCAGCTGGCTGGTAGCAAGCAATCATTTATGCATCCTTTTCAGGTTTGGGGAAATGCCCTTAGCCATCTCCAAAAGACAAATACTATATGTGATTCAGCCTTTGCTGAATTCCCAAGTTCTATCAACCTTTTGATGAAAATCTTGCATTTATGACATGCTGGAATTAGCTTCTGGCAATTTGGGAGGAAAGAGTTAAGGAAAGAGATAATAAATAAAAAGAGAGGAAAGGGGGCATTAAGACAAGAGAGAGTTTCAGGGTGGGGAAAGCACCATCTGGAGCCCCACGTGGCACATTCTGAGGTCTGAGCTGTGCACATCCCCTGCCCACGTTGGCGGGAAGGGGAAGGAGCCAGCCTAGATGCACAGTTGATTTTCTACTTTCAGGAAAGTTTTAATACATCCTTGCGACCTCTGAGTAAAAGGCTGCTTAAATTTCCCCTAGAAGACAGGTTCTCATGTGGTTGTTAGAAGGGCAGCCAAAGTGGGAACTAGGAAAAAACAATCCCCGAGAAACCAGGAGCCACTCTTTTGGTGGGTTGTAGGGCAACTGAGAATTCTACTCATGACAATACAACTAGAGGGACAGAATGACACAAGTCCATGTGCCCACACAGTGCCTGGATGGAGACCAACCTGCCCTCTAAGGTGTGTCACGCGTGGTATACATACACTGCCTGTATGCCCCAATCACACTTCCAGATTTTAAAGCCCTTAGGAATTGGCATTTTATGTATCCATCTTTGCATTCACGAAGGAGCAAGCACGAGCCTTTCTATATGTATTGATTCCTTGAATGAAAGAGGTCATTGAATCTGTCATTTCTGTGTGTTCTTTAAAATATATTTTTATTGATTTCAGAGAGAGGAAGGGAGAGGGAGAGAGTGATGGAGACACCAGTAATGGGAGAGAATCATCAATTGGTTGCCTCTGGCATGTCCTACACTGGGGATCAAGCATGCAACCCAGGAAATCAGAACCATAACCTCCTGGTTCATAGGTCGATGCTCAATCACTGAACCATGCCGGCTGGGTTGAATCTGCAATTTCTTAAAAACATCTCTGATGCACTTGTTGAGTGCCAGGCACCAGTCATCTGGGTGAAATATGAAAATTCGTAGTTCCTGACTAAAAAGCTGTTAGCCTGGTAGGAAAATAGACACTGAAGTGGACATCTGCTGTTTTCTGGCTTCCAGCCCTCAACCCAACTTCCTTTTAGTTAATCACTCCCCCTTTTGAGAACTGCCCATACTGTGTGTTTGGGATGGGCAGTGCTGTCTCACAGCACAGAAGCCAACGTTGCTAGATGTTCCTCTCCTTCTCCCTCTTCTATTCCTGGTTCAGCCACAGGCTGGCACAGGGCAGTCCCAGCCAGGCAGACAAGCAATCTTGAGGGTATATAAGAACCGTGGGTATGACTGGACCTGTTGGTGACAGGTCCTTTGGTTCTTGCCCACTTTTCAACCCTGGTCTTCACAGTCTTTCTTGGATTTTGAGAACCCCTAATATCATTCCAATAAGTTTATTTCTTTCTCTTAATATTTCCAGCATTTCATTGTGGCCAACAACCAAATCCCTTGCTGATGCAGAAACGTTCTTTCGAATACAAAGATGAGAATCTTACCCCAACCATATAAGATAAATGGAGAGTTTATTGTAGGAATGCAGTGAGCACTGTGGGGAGTGGAGATGCATAAATTTAAGGCCAGATGCCATTACAAGAGAGTCTTAATAAAGCTTGAGCTTAATGAATAGTTCTGGGTTTAATCAATCATCAGATATACAGCAAATAATGCAGACTCCAATAAATATTCAATAATAAACTATAGGCAAAATATTGCAGTTCATGATAAACATTATGAAAGAATGAAGAAAATGTATTTACTAGCGACCCACGATGATTCTAGGACCCTCAGCTCAGGAGCTGCTATTGACATGAGTACTGTCCCTGAGATGTCCACTTCTTTTAGTTCCACCACTAAGTGAATTCTGGACTCCCTATAACATATCTTTTCTATCTTACAGCTTCTGCTTACTCAGAGTTCCTGATGTCTCACAATGTAAGCTTCTACATCAGAGCTTCTGTCATGGCTCAGATTGGGTTCCCTAAGAAGCAGATCCTGAGATGGAGGTCAGCAGGCCAGAGGTTTACGAGGACGTGCTCTTGGGATTCCCACTTGTGAGAGGGAAAATAAGTTGATAGAACAAGGTGGAGAGAGAAGTTGAACCACAGTGCAGTCTTGATTTGCATGACCAACTTGTCCTAGTTTTCCTGGGACTTTCAGGTTTTGGCCCTGGAACGCACTCTATTCCAGGCAAACCAGGACAGTTGGTGACCTACTATTGACAAAGGCCTTGGCCAACAACACAGATCCCTCTGAAGCTGCCAGGGCATTTCAAAAAATTTCCAAGAGATTGACCCTGCTTTTGTGTCAACCAGCCATTGGATATGGGTTTTCCTGGGAAAAGTACATGGTCTTGGGTAGGGGGAGAAGGGACTCTTCAATAGAAACATTCCCAATGGAAGCTGGCGACTGGGGGCTGTCTGCTGGTGCACTCTTGGCAGCAGGGGGATAAATCGTTCATTCCTGAATGGAACCTGGGCAGCACATCACAGCAGCCACTACATCAGGGTCTCCTGTAGATCATCCTTTCAGCTTCAGTTCCTACTGTTTATTGCTGAAGTTTTTCCCAATTCAGATCCTTCACAGTGAGACTCTGATCTGACCTGGCTCACATCAGAGGTCACTAACCATGTGGAGATTGGCTTCCCTTGTCTACGTAGCTACATTTGGAAGCAGAATTATACAGTAGAAACACTCCATTCAAGACTCATCCCTGATGGGAAAATACCTAAATAGACTCTTCTCCAAAGAGGACATACAGATGGCCAACAGAAATATGAAAAGATGCTCAGGGTCACTAATCATCAGAGAAATGCAAATTAACACCACAATGAGATAACACCTAGCACCTGTCACAATAGTTATCATCCTATCTAATAAAAGAGTAATATGAAAATTGACCGTACCTCTGATACACTCACAAGCCATGCCCACCAGCCAATCAGAGCAAGTATTCATATTAACCCAACCAAGATGGCCATGGCCACAGAGAGCACAGAAGAGAGGCCTGGGTTGCCCCTGGCAATGGAAGAAGCCAAGCTTTCCGCAGAGCCTGGCCGGGGAGGTGTTGACTTGGCTACAAAGTTTCAATTGTAGAAGATAAATAAATCCCAGATACCAGAGTCTCCACTTGGATTGCTAGGGGGCATGGCCAGCCTGCAAACCACCACAGGCCCCTCGCCCAGACCACCCCACACCCCAAGGGAACACCCACCCTGATCCAGGACCCCCTTCAGGGCAAACCAGCTGGCCCCCACCTGTGCACCAGGCCTCTATCCTATCTTTAATGAGCAATAAGAAGATTTACCATCATTCCAACACACAAGATGACTGCCTCCATGTGGTCACAAGATCCTGCCCCCATGTGGACACAAGATGACTACCACAAGAAGACCTGCAAGAGAGGGCAGTTTGGGGTGATCAAGCTTGTAGGGGAAGGCAGTTAGGAGTGACCAGGCCAGCAGAGGAGTGAAGTTGGGGATGACCAGGCCTACAGGGTAGGGCAGTTAGAGACGAACAGGCTGGCAGAGGAGCAGTTAGGCATCAACAAGCTGGAAGGGGAGTGGTTAGGGGCAATCAGGAAGGCAGGCAGGTGAGCAGTTGGGAGCCAGCAGTATTGGATTATGAGAGGTATGTCCAACTGCCCATTTTGGCCTGATCCTTGGTCAGGCTTAATGGGCAGTCAGACATCCCTCAAGGAGTCCCAGATTGGAGAGGGATAAGGTTGGGTTGAAGGACACCCCTGCCCCATGCACAAATTTCATGCACTGAGTCTCTAGTCAATAAGTAAAGAAACAAAAAGCATTGGCAAGGATGTGGATAAAAGAACCCTCATAGACTGTTGGTGGGAATGCAGACTGGTGCAGCCACTGTGGAAAGAAGTGTGGAGTTACTTCAAAAATTTAAAAATGGAACTGTCTTATGATCCAGAGATTCCACTTCTGGGAATAAATCTGAAGAAAACCTAAAACACTAATTTGAAAGAATTATTCACTATATTCATTGCAGTGTTATTTACAACTAGAGGCCCAGTGCACAAAATGTGTGCATTGGTAGTGTCCATAGCAGCTGCCGGCTGGACAAATTATGAGTCAAGGGGGACAATTTGCCTAATATGCTTTTATTATATAGGATAGCTAAGATCTGGAAACAGCAGCCCAAGCACCCATCAGTAGATGAGTGGATAAAAAAGCTGTGGTACATTTACACAAGGGAGTACTACTCCACTGTAAAAAAGAAGGAAATCTTACCTTTTTGTGATAGCATGGATGGACCTGGGAGAATGCTATGCTAGGTGAAATAGTCAGTCAGAAAAGACGAACACCAGATGATTTCACTTCTATGTGGAATCTAATGAACAAAATAAGCTAAAAAAAATAGAAACAGACTTATCTATACTGATAAAAGGGTAATATGCTAATTAGACCAGGAAAACTTCTAGACAAAGCCATGGTGGTGGGGCCAAGGCAGAGGCAGTTAGGGTCAATCAGGCCAGCTGGGGAGGGCAGGTGGGGGCAAGCAGGATGGAAGGGAGTGGCCATTTGGGGGCGATCAGGCTGGCACAGGGGCCATTGGGGGCAAGAAGAACAGTGTGGTGGGAAGTTGTTGGAGGCGAGCAGGCTGGCAGGCAGAGTGGTTAGGAGCGATCAAGCAGGCAGGCAGTTGAGCGGTTAGGAGCCAGTGGTCCCAGTTTGGAGAGGGTGCAGGCCAGGTTGAAGGAGATACTCCCCCGACCCTGTGCATGAATTTCATGCACCAGGTCACTAGTAGAGAATGATCTGACAGCTGTTAAGAGGAGAGGAGGTTTGCAGGACTGGGTGAAAAAGGGATTAAGCAATGAGATGAAACAAACAAACATTTTTTCAAAATAAGAGACGTCCTTCTAATACGGTTGGTGGGCATCTTAATGGCATGGCCATATACTAATGATCAGTGATAATGAGCCTTACCAGATGGAGCAGATAAGGTGTAAATACAGTTGACCCTCGAATACCATCAGGGCTATAAGAATCAACTTCCTTGCAGTTGAAAATATGTAAATAACTGCTGACTCCCCAACAACTTAACCAGAAGTCTTACTGCTAACATAAACAGCTTAACATATTTTGTATGTCATATGTATTATACATTGTATTCTTACAATAAAGTAAGCTAGAGCAAAGACAGTGTTATTAAGAAAACCGTAAGGGAGGTAAAATACATGTGTAATATTTATTTTTTAAAAATCCATGAATAAGTGAGCCCACCATTCAAACCTATGTTGTTCAAGGTCAACTGAAGAGAAGATGGAATATGTAAGCACCTAGTGGATAAAATATACATATTTGTACAGTGAGTGTGTGTGTTGTGCAAAGCACTTGGGTCTACAGACTTGAATGAGGACTTGAAGGATGAGCTAGGAGAAGGTGTTTGCCCAGCAGGTGACTAGAGAAGGGCACTCCACGCAGAGGTGTAAAGGGAACTGGAGTGTCCCCGAAGGGCCTGGCCTTCCAGCCAACCCTGTACTCCCTCCCTCGCTGTCTCTCACCCAGGTGCCTGGGAGGCACTCCTGGCAGCTGCTCCGAGGGAAACATGCCACCCGTTGAGTCATCCGGGGCACTCCCTGTTCCCACCTTTGGTGAGCTGGTGCCAGGGAGTTCTCTGAGCCTCCTTGTGTCCCACCCTGATCCGGTTTGACTTCTGTGCTCTGCCAGGATCCCCACCAGGGGTGGCATGGCCTGGGGCCCCTGCTATTCTTCAATCAGCAGCAGCAGCAGCCAGGTCAGCGCAAATGCTGGTCTCTCCTCACAGCGTGAGGCTCCCCACTGCTGTTAGCCGGGCCTTGGGGGTGAGGGGGAGGCAGCAGGTGGGTTTCGTTGCCAATTTGGCTGTGCAGGGCCGCTCTGCTGTCCCTATTTCAGCACCAGGAATGGAAGGGTTCCCGGGAGAGGTGTGGCAGCCCCATCTCAGGTTTCCAGAGGCGCTAACGTTCCCTGCCTTTTAAAGCATCACACGACTACCACCGGGAAGATGACGTCACTCTCCAGCAAGTGTGCAAGATACTAGCTCACGGCCATTGGGCACGTATTCTGTGCCAAACAGTGGTTTGCAGGAATTAGTTCTTATAGTTCTCATAAAAACCCTAGGTGATAGACCCGGCCTCTAAAAAGCACAAAACCATTGTGTGGTACTTTTAGGGTACATATATTCATTACATATTTCTCTGTGTGTGTGTTTTTCTAGTTTTGGTCGAAACTTTAATGGCCTGAGAAAAGTTTGCGATACAATGTTAAGCAATAAAGAAGAAGATGTACTGTACGTGTCATAATCCCAATTGGCTTAAAAATATGGTGTACCCATCTATAATCCCACCGTCAGCATACCTTTCCTCCACAGCCTCGAGAACACTTGGTATCTTTTATGTTTTTTTATAATAACCATCTTAACAGGAGTGAGAAGATATCCTGTGGGTTTGGTCTGCATTTCCCTAATGATATTGAGCATCTTTCCATATACCTATTGGTCATTTCTACATCATTTTTGAAAAAATGTGTATGGTGAAAAGCACTTGGGTCTACAGACTTGAATTAGGTCTTTTGTCCATTTTTTTAATCGGGTTGTTTTGGGTTGGGGGGTGCTGCTAATGAGTTGTATGAGCTTCTTATATTTTAGATATTAAGCCCTTATCGACCCGGTTTGCAAGTATTTTCTTCCAGTTTGTAGCTTGCGTGATCGTTTTGTTGATGGATCCCTTTGCTGTGCAGAAACTTTTTAGTCTGATGTGGTTCCACTTCTTCTTGCTTTTGTTGTCTGGGTTTTTGGTGACACATCCAAAAACACCGTGTGGAGGACAGTGTTAATGAGCTTCTTCTCCGTTTTCTTCTCGGAGTTTTAGTCCCTTTGAGCTGATTTTTGTGTAGGGCGGAAGATAAGGATGCGGTTTCTTTCTCCTGCATTTAGATATCCAGTTCCCCCAGCATCATGCATCCTTCCCCGGTGACATATTCCTGGCACCCTTCTCCCGAGTTCGCTGACCGCAGAGGCTTGGACTTATTTCTGGCTCTCGATTCTGTGCGTTGGTCTACATGGCTGCTTTGATGCCAGCGCCATACTACGTTATTTACATACTTTCTGTGCTCTTCTCACTCGTCTGTGGCAGTTTATGTTCAGCGCCATTGTGATGAAAAACACACAGATACAAACAGTGGAAGCTTGTGGCACTAAGCTATAAGGTAACTGTTGTGTTTTTCAAAGTGGATTAACAACCCGCTAGTAGGTCCTGAAATACAAATGCAGTGAGTTGCAGCAAGCACGTTTTCAGAAAATGATATAGAAAAGAGAAAAAATCAGAATATCACGTGATGTCAAAAATAAGTATTGTGTACAGAACATTCTCTCTCTCTCTTTTTCTCATTTTCTCTCTCTCTCTCTCTCTCTCTCTCTCTCTCACACACACACACACACACATACACACACAAACACACACACACACCTGCGATCAATCGAAGAGATGCTGGCATAGCCTCTGGAGCAGGTGTGTGTGTGTGTGTGTGTGTGTGTGTGTGTGTGTGTGTGTGAAAGAGAGAGAGAAAGAGAGAAAGAGAGAGATAGCACTCACTATAATAGTTTGAATAACAGCTCTCCACAATGTCAGGTCCCGATCTTTAAAACCCGTGATGTTACTTTATAAAGGGAAAGGTTCTTTGCAGATGTGACTTAACGAAGGGCCTTGAGAAGGATGATAGCGCTGGATTATCTGTGTGGGCCACACCAGTGCTGTCACAGGTCAGGAAGGCTGGGGGAGGTTTGCCACGGAGAGAAGCCCAAATGTGTTCACACCTTGGCTTTGACCCAGTGAAACTGATTTCCGACGCCTGGCACCCAGAACTGCGAGAGGATACATTTCTGATATTTCAAACCACCCGTTTGTGGTCATCCGTTGTAGCAGTCACAGGAAATGACTACACTCTCCCCTCGCCTCTCACCTCCGAGGGCTGATGCTTCCTGGGGTGGCGGTGGGGGGCTCAAGACAGGGAGGCCTCAAGACAGGGAGGTGTGGGGTGGTGGCACTTGGGAGGCTCAGAGGTAGTTACCCATTGGCTTGGAGCATGTCCCTGTTTTCACAACTGGCGCAGCTGCACTGGCCTAGCTGGGCTTCCCGTCAGCGCTCTTTGTGTGGGCATAAATATCAGCGTACGGAAACCAGGTCACCATGCAGAATGGACGCCTTCTGTGGGTGGATGCCAAAAACAGAGAGGGGAGGCCGCTCACCCAGATGACCCAGAACAGGCTGGGACTGACTAACTTCTATTTTTTCCCCCAAGTTTGCTTCAGTACGAAAGGACAAAATTAAATACCCTCCTGCGGAATCTGGGGACACCCACGGTTCATCTGCAAGTGCTCACGCACCCTTGGGTTGGGGTTTGAGAAACTCGGGAGACCCATTTCCCTCCAGCACCCGGCACAGATGAGTCCTCTTTCCAGCTCTTGTACCTTGAGCCTGATTTGTGTGGGCTCAGCCACCCACGGACTGCGCGCAGCTGTGCTCCCTTCGACGGCAGCTCTCGGCCCCTGCTCCTCAATGAGGCCCTTTCACACGGGCCACTGCCTGTTGGGCAGGTCTGAGGCCTCGGAGGACCCGCCCCTGGCTGTGCAGGCTGGGGCTGCTCTAACCACCTGTCCTCACCCGTCCTCCACCTCTCTGGCCTCAGGGCCTCATAGTCTTTTTGTTACAGAGAACACTGGGCTCTTGGCCATCTGGGGCTTCAGGGGCCTGAAGTATCTTAGCTCCGTGGTCTTAACAGCAAAATGCTGCTTTACAGCTGTAACAAAACAAAGACGCTGTCTCTGATATATGTGTAACAGACTTGTTTCTTTGGGGCCTGATTTCTGCTTCTCCTTAATTCTCAAACTGTTACCCCCTAACCCAAGAGGTGCCTACTGGGGCTGAAACCTTTCCTGCATAACCCAGGTGTCCTTCTCTCTGGCCAAACCATCTCCTTACACACTTACCAACCAACACCACAGGTCATGAACTTCGCCAGAACGGTATAGCTCCTGCCATTCTGTATTCGTGGACCTCTGACCATCTGGTCCTCACCATATCCATGGGCATTGGTTGTGTTTGCATCACCTCATTTTGCAAATGAGAAAACTGGGGCTCAGAATTCAAGAGACCCATTACCCATCATCGAGTAAGTGGCATTGCTGGCTTACGATGCCCATCTTCTAACTCTAGCTCTGGTCCAATTTCCACACCTCCTCTTTGCCTTATTCTCTTTGTATAGAACAGGGAAAGGGAGAAAGGAATCCTCTACCCTCTTCTTCCAACTGGGGCTGTCAGCCTGGACAGAACCTTCCCTACCCTGAAGTTGAATGAGTTTATCCATTAGCCTTATTATTAAGAATAATATAGCATAGATGAAAACCTCGCTGGTACAGTTTGAAGGTGCCCAGGGAAGATCCTTCCCTCACCCTAAAACCTGACAAAGTGGCTGAAATCAAAACTCCACTGGTAGAGTCTATTTCCTTTGAGTCTCAAAGTCATGGGGTAACAGAGCTTTGGAAATTGACACATCAGGATTCCAACCCATTTCCAACTTCGCTGTGTGGAGAAAGGGTGAGAGCATCCTCTGGGGTCTTCATAAGAGCACTAATCCATTCACAAGGGTTCCACCTTCATGCCCTAGTCACCTCCCAAAAGCCTCACCTCCAAATTCCATCATCCTGGGATTAGGTTCCAACATAGGAATTTTGGGAGGAGGACACAAAGTCATCTATATCTATAGCATATTCTTTGGCAGCAAACTTAGAGGCCCTGCTGGGTACTGAAGAATGAGGAGTCAGCCGCCAGGAAGGAACCTCAGCAGAGTCAAGGTGAATGGCTTCCTGACCTTCGCAGCTCACAGAGGAAGGTTGCATCTGCCTCTGGTGGAGAAGCACCTTGGCCAAGCAATGGGACCTGAACGGTCGGCTCACTTGCTTAGGGAGGACAGTTAGATATGGACCCAGCTTCACAGTCTAAAAAAAATATATCCCTTCTTTCCCAAGGCCATAACCTGGCCTCCTGCTTTTCCTCTCACCTTTGTACTCTGACCAATCACACCCCACCTCACCCTCACCCCTAACACTGCACCCAGACCTACCCCACAAGTCCTTCCTTCCTTGTTAACTTCCACACTTCCAGCCTCCACCCTTATCTCCATGGTAAGAAAACTGGAGGGTGGGTCCTCCTGAGTAACCCAGAAGCAAGGAACTGTGGGGGAAGCAATGGACGGAGATGGCAGTAGACATTGGATGAACACAGCCTGCTCCCTCCACTCTGCATTGCTACTGGCAGCACCCAGGGGGTGGTCAGGCCCATCAACAATTTAGGTGATTTAAGTGGGGAAAAATCAATCACAACATGCCTTCAGGCACAATATAGTCATTATCTTCATCATCATCCTTGGTAACTTTTTTTTCCGCCATGCCATCTTTTGCCAGGCTCCACTCTAAGCACTTTTCACATGTGAATCTGTTCATTGAGCACTTAGCATGTCTAACTTCTTTATTTGCCTTATCCCAGTGACTCAAAGGGGCTATGACCCTTATCCTCTCGTTGTATAGATGAGAAAGCTCAAGCTCAGAAATCTAAAGTCATTTGCTCAAGCTCACACAATCGGTGGTAAACGGAAAAATTAAATCTCTGCACTATGTAAACATCTTTAAGAGTCACTTCTAGAACTAGATAAGTTTCTGAAAACAAAACAAAACAAAACAAAACATACCTTTGTGTCAGCAGAAGGGTGACCAATGAGAATGGAGAGAGGGAGAAGACAGATTCCCCACCGTCAAAGGCCTTGCCATTAGGTTACCAAGTTGGTGTTTCTCCACAAAAGCAGTTGGAGAAACAGGTAGGAGAGAAGAGAATGTCTGTGGGGCTGGGCCAGTGGCCAGAGAAGGCAAAGGCTTTGGAATTCTCCCTACAGTCTCTTTCTTTAAAAAGAAAATTATAATTCTGGCCGACTTGGCTCAGTGGATAAAGCGTCAGCCTGCAGACTGAAGGGTCCCGGGTTTGATTCTGGCCAAGGACACATTCTTTGGTTATGGGCTTGAACCCCAATAAGCGATGTGCAGGAGGCAGCCAATCAATGATTCTGATTCTCTCCCATTATTGATGTTTCTATCTTTCTCTCCTTCTCCCTTTCTCTCTGAAATCAATAAATACATTTTTAAAAAGAAAATTATATATATAATCATATATCTATGTATGTAAAACCCTAATATGCAAATAGACCTAACGGCCAAACAACCGAACTGGTTGCTATGACATGCACTGACCACCCAGGGCTGCACACTGAACACGGCAGGCATTGGTCTCAGTGGGATGGTAGAGTAGGTGAGCAGGAGTGCACGACTGAGGCAGGGCACCGGTCATATCATTGGGGAGTGTGTCTGGTGGTTACTGAAAATTCTTTGTTCTCAAGCACCATGGTCCCACCTGGTGCTCACACCTGCCACCTGTGCCAGCCGCACTCCCAGCCACTGCCAGCACCAATCCCTCAGTGCTATCCACTGGTATGAATGGCGGCTGCTGGCCCTGATCACCCCTCAGGGCTTCTCCACCTCCCCCTGCTCCTTAGGAGTGATGGGGGCCAGCAGCCGCCTCTAACACACCCACTGGCAGTGCTGGCCCTGCTCACACCCCTTACTGGTGCCTGCCCTAATTGATTCATGACATCAGTGAGTGCAAGCAGGGCCAGTGCCATCAGCCATGGAGCAGAGACAGCGGGAGCGGGGCTGTCGCTGGCAGAGAGGGGACTGAGGACCTCAGCAGGAGGGGCTGGATGGGGGTGTGGAGGATGGGCCAAGACCCAAGCTTGTGCCCACGGCAGTCTTGTGGCCCACAGTGACTTTCAAGGTGCACGAATTCATGCACTGGGTCCCGTGTGTGTGTGTGTGTGTGTGTGTGTGTGTGTGTGTAAACAAGGATGAGAGAGAATTATTATTATTTTTTTAAATATATTTTATCGACTTCTTACAGAGAGGAAGGGAGAGGAACAGAGTTAGAAACATCGATGAGAGAGAGATATTGATCAGCTGTCTCCTGCACGCCCCCACTGGGGATGTGCCCGCAACCAAGGTACATGTCCTTGACCAGAACTGAACCCGGGACCCTTCAGTTCGCAGGCAGACGCTCTATCCACTGAGCCAAACTGGTTTCAGCATGAGAGAATTATTGATCGGCTGCTTCCTGCATGCCCCCAATGGGGATCGAGTCCGAAACCCAGGCCTGTGCCCTGACCAAGAATACAACCATGACCTCCTCTTTCATAGATGATAGATGCTCAGCCACTGAGTCATGCCATTCGGAGAGTCTCCCTCTCTTCACAGAGCCCTGGATTTTTCTCCTGGTCACCTCACCTGGTTGCTAGAGCAACTTAACTGCTGCCATTTCAACCACCAGACTTTTTAGTTGTTTGTATAAGTCACTGGACATCTCGCGCTGTTCCAGATCGAGTTGGATTTTCAGTTATCACAAGAGAGCACTATGCTACCCACTCTTCTCACGACTCCTCTCTTTCCTTGTTCCATGCTGGAGAGACTCGCTCTCCCAGGGAAGAAAGGCAGAGGAGGGAAGCAAAGGGGAGAGAATTTGAAAGCCAAGTTCATAGATTGGACTTCTTGGTAGCTGCCCTGGAATGAGGTCCGACAGGAGACACTTGGAGCCATTGGCCAGAAAAAGTTCCAGAGTTATTTGGAAATGTCAGTGCTCCCTTCTCTCCCTTCTCCCACAGATAATCAAGAGTTGGCCGGGAGCGCTAATCCCCACCGAGCCCGGCCAAGGAAATATCACTGCTCTGGAATCCTGAGTCTTTCCAGAGGTTCAAACCCTCATGTTCAGGGTGCGTTCCAGGGCTGGGGGCAGAGGCCACCTCTGTGAGTGAGCCATCTGGAGCACCTCGAGCCTATAAGCAGTCCTGCTTGCTCCGGCCCCCCCGTGTCCCAATTTCACCCCAAAGGACAAGACGAGATGAGGCCTGAGAGACCCAGACCAAGAAATCAAACGCACGGCACGGCCGCTGCCGGTAGCAGGATGTGAGATAAAGAGCCAGCCCTCGTGGTTCCTGGGAGGTGGCAGGCACGATGCTGGAGGTGACTGGGACCACCTGAGATTGCTCTGAGCCCAGGATGTGTGTGGGCCGGGGGTAGAGGTGGGGGGAGGCGGCCTGAGGGGTGACAGGGCAATGCGTTAACAAGCCAGGATGTCCAGCGCGCTAGGCCAGCTCAGGGGCAACTCAGGCAACGGTCGGCATCCGAGGTTCCAGGGGGAGGGAACACATC
>PVJN01042579.1:0-18195 GCA_004026805.1 Lasiurus borealis | reverse complement strand
CTCTGGCGATGTCGGACTGACAGTCAGACATACCTCTCACAATCTGAAACCGCTGGCTCCTAACCGCTTGCCTAGCTTGCCTGCCTGCCTGCCTGATCACCCCTAACCATTCTACTTCGGGCCTGATCGCCCCCAACTGCTCTCCCCTGCCAGCCTGATCGCCCCTAACCACTTCTGCCTCGGCCCCGTCACTGAGACTGTCCAGAAGGCTGTCAAGAAGGTCTCCCGGTCTAATTAGCATATAACCCTTTTATTAGTATATATATATATATATATGCACATCTCATGGACACATGCAGACCATAGCGTGGTGGTAAAAGCCTGGGGTAGGAAGGCAGTAGGGACTGGGTGGAGAGGGGGGCCGGGGGACCATCTGTAATACTATCAACAATAATATATATATATTTTAAAAAGAGAGAGAGAGAGACATATACTAACTCAGGAATCCTGAGCCACAGCAACGACAGTTCGGACTCAGTCTAGGACTTTGTCAGACAAAAAAGCAGTAGAGAAATAAACAAAATCCCCAAACAAACAAAAACCCTCAGAGCACCCGCGTATTTATTCAGCTCCGGCCTCTCAGCTCTGAGCACGGATTATGGGAGCTCAGCCGGCGGAAGAAAGGGCAAGCGGACCCACCCCGCCAGGCACACACTTAACGCCACTCGCGCTGCAGAAGGAAGACGGGTCCTGGCAGCAAACACGCTGCTGGCAGGGCGAGCCAGGCGCGACCACTGACCGCGCAGCGGAGGAAATAAACTCCAGGGCGTTCTTCAGTGCGCATGCTCTCCCCCGAGGAGCCTCTGGAGTCTTGGGAAGGAGGGCCATGGGCAGGGCTGGGGGCAAGCGGGAGGATGCCGAAGGCTGTGCCTCTGGGTGACACTCACTGAGGCCAAGAGACGAACGCAGCTACCAGCACAGGTACAGGACGGAAGGGGGTCACAGGGACTGAACCAGCCCCTATGGATGCAGATGGCCCTTGGCTTTGTGGCCCGGAGTCTAAGCAGAGTAGCTACTGACTTGATCAGCCTCCTGCCCCAGAAGCTCTGCAGAGAGAGAGGAAGACCACCACCGATCCATGGGAAAAGCTGAGGCGGGCGAAGCCACGAATTCACTGGTCCAAACAAGAGTGTCCTGGAAACCAAGGATTTCCAACATGGAATCTCTGCTGGCCTAGGACACCAAAGTGCATCCTACCATGCTATCATGAGGTCTGCTAACATGTCTGCGTTCCCCTCCGTCTCCTCCAGGGGACCATGACCCCCTCCACGATAATGCCCCCCTGCTTTCTGTACCCCAGGCACCCAATCCATGCCAGACACAGAGCACGCAGAGAACCTGCCACATGGGTGGAACCTTCTCTGCTTCTCCTCCCACCTGCTCATTACCTGTGAAACCCTCTGCGATGAGAGGGGGGCTGTCGAGATTAAATTCCAGCTCTGGCATCTGGACTCTGTGACCCCGCAGAGGTCACTTCAACTCCGTGTGGGTGTCCTTCCCCCCACAGGGGGTAAATAATACAGATGGTCTCCGTCTGATGTTAGTTCAACTTGCCATTTTTTGACTTTCTAATGATGAGAAAGTGACAGGCACGCAGTAGAAACCAGAAACCAGATTTCAGATTTTAAATGTGATCTTTTCCCGCACTAGTGATGTGAGGTCCAGTATTCTTTTGTGATGCTGACCGTGGTAAGATGGGTCTGCCCAACGGCAGGCTAAAGGCCAATGTTCTCAGCACTCTCAAGGCAGTCTAAACTTGAAAACTGTTATGTTCGGTAGGCTAGGTGCATCCAATGCATTTCTAACATATGATATTCCTAACTTACAAAGTATTTTTGGGAAGTTACCCAATCGTATGTTGAGGATCTACTTTACAGGGTGTTTGAAACTAAATACAGGTAAAGGGCTTTAGAACCACGCCTGGCACAAGTATGTACTCTTGAAGCGTTAGCTGCTGTTATTATTTTGATGACTACTTCTTTTTTATTAATTATATTTATTATATCATCTGCCTCCTTCACAGGGATCCCTCCGCCAGGATAAGGATTTATGCCTGTTTTCTTCACTGATGAATCCTCATCAATCCGTATTAAACGAACAGAAACCTGAGTTCTTAGATGGCGCAGGCCGCAAATGTCCTTTCTCTGTCTTAAAAGTTGCACAAACACCCTCACGACGTTCTGTCTCGTCTCCCCATGTGGACGCGAGTTCTCCATTTCTGGCTGAAAATAATAGCTTCCATTTAGCAAGTGCTTTCACATCCATTTTCTCATTTGAGCCTCCCAACCGCCCTGCCGTAGGTCCCCAGGGGGTTTGGGTCTCAGAGCGGCCCTCCCCGGCAGCGCTGCAGAAATGCCAGGACTGGCGGCCGACGGTAATGATGCCCGTGTGCCACCCTCCCCACCTGGGAAAGGCCATTTGTTACCTGATGAGGAGGAGCGAGCCACCTCACGTGCCTGCATCCGTTTACCTTGCGTGTTTTTGTTGCTGTGCTTTCTCCGCTGAACAAAAAAGATGATTTGTTTTTATTTCCTGTCTCCCCAAGTGGTGTTTGAAAATAATTTTTTTTCTTTCTGGTTAAAAAAGTAGTGTATGTTCATGATAGAAACTCTGATAAAAAGACAAGAGGAGTAGAGAGAAGAACACTGAAATGGCCCACAGCCCCATTTCATATCAGAACTGGCCTTATTTGCAGCAACACAGTACTGTTTTGCGGAAAGATGTTTGCACGACTTCCTGGCCTCACTGGCCACACTGAATTCTGGGAGTTGGAACAGTCCAGGCCTGGAGGGAGGGCGGCTGGGCATGAAGAAGAGGGCAGCCGGCCAGGTTGTAAGGGGCTGAGGGAAGAGGGTGCCCCCTGCCATTCTGCTGAGTTTTGGCAGAGCAGAACGTGGACACCTGAGCACCAGTGGCCTTCAGGTCACAGCCACACAGGTGTACCAGGGCCCCGGAAGAGACAGACAGAACCCCTGCATCTGGAGACAGAAGGCCAAGTAAGAGCATGGCTGCCCTGCATGATGCTACTTTTCTGGATCCTCTCGCCTCTTCTACATTCTTTTTTTTTTTTTTTAAAGTTATGTTACTTCTCTTTTAAAACCTACTATGTTAATATTTTTTATTGATTTTTTTTTTTTTTAACAGAGAGGAAAGGAGAGAGAAAGTCAGAAACATCGATGAGAGAGAGACATCGATCAGCAGCCTCCTGCATGCCCCACAGTGGAGATGTGCCCACAAGCAAGGTACATGCCCCCGACCGGAATCGAACCTGGGACCTTTTAGTCCGCAAGCCAACACTCTATCCACTGAGCCAAACCGGGCTGGGCTCTTCTACATTCTTGCGGACTAGGTAGATGGAGGGGTAGAGGGACAAATGAAGATGTCTTTCTAGATCTGCCCCGCCTGACTGGCTGCGGAAACAGTGAGCTAGAGCTTCTGAGTTTACACCTGAAAGAGCGGGGCGGGGCCAGGATGCAGGAAGGTGTATGTCTGAGTCTCAAGAATCCCAGTTGCCTTTAGGTCGTAATGTTTCCTAACTGGACAAAGTCATAGGAGCCAGCTCACGGTGGCCACACTGGTCACCACTTCCAGTTTCTTAGCAGCTAGAAAGAGAGAGAGACACGAGCAGACACCGGGAGGTCCCTACAGACCAGAGTGTGGCGGTCAGCTCTGTCAAGCTGCTCACCTGCAGGATGATATACGCGTCTGCAGCTCATTTCCCATTCCTCAAACACAGACTCTCCCCCGAGGCTCGCGAGAGTCGCGGTTTGCCGCTCTGTTGACTGATGAGTTTACCGACCACTGCCCTAGACATAGTGCCCCCTGCTATGGCATCACCGACAACCAGAGACCGTGGTGCGCTTCACCGATAAAATCCCCGCCGCGGCGATTACAGGGGACCACGGACCGCCGCTAGCTTCTAGCCCGTGTCAAGTGATGCAAACCGGGGCAAGAAACACCGGGACCTTTAATTACATACGTGCGGAGAATGACCTAACAAAGGTCCCGATGCAACTGTGTGTCTGTGCCAGGCAGGGCCCACGCTCACGTCTCAGAAACGAGCCGCCCTGAGTTGTGCAAACCGTCTATCGGTTTAACTAATCCCACTTACTCACCTGCAGACAAAAGTCTCTGCTCTTCTGATCTTGGCTGCCACCGGATGAGGCCACCCCCTAGTAGGGCGACAGTTTGTTAAAGTGACAGCGTACCAGTAATGACAAGCACACGGGAGGGGAGAAAACAAGGCACGGCAAGGAGAATGGTGTGAGGGCCGCTAACACCACTTCTTCCTTTGTGTCCAACGGCAGGACACTGATCGCCGGCGACAGGGAGCATCTGCACGGAGGGACTTGGGAAAGCCACCCAGCATCTCTTTGTGGGAGGAACCCAAGAAACCGTACCGGTAATAACAAAAAACACCCCCCCCCCTCACCGCCCCTTCCTTTGACTGCGTGCTGCCAAGCCAAAGAATCCCTCCGGTCTCCTTTATGTGGGATGGACAGAGATTTCATTCGAGGGCACCCCAAACAAAGGCTGCTCAGGCAAGCCGGGCACCCCGACTGTGCCATTCCTCGGCACTTGGGGAGATAATGGTTTGCAGCCCCCGAGATGCCGTGGGGGCAGATGCTGCTGCCACAGAGCATCCACTGCGCTCCACGCTCCGGAGTTCCAGCAAGCCCGGGGCGCCGAGACCATAGAAACCGTGTGAGTGGCCGCCCGTCACCCTGCAGGGCAGGAGGGTCGGAACGAGGCCAGAAGGGCTACTGGGTGGGTCTGGGGTCCTATAATAGCTGCTGACTTTATCTGTCCCCCACCCGGCAGTGCCTGATGGGAGGGGTCAACGAGTACCGCCGTGAGCTGGACTTTCCCAGCCCCCAGGCTGGGGCGGGAGGATGGATTTTGTGTTTTATTTTGAAATGACACATAAGAAAACTAAACAGTCACGGGACTTTTTTTTTTATTTTGAAGCCACAGAAGCGTACTCTTTCAGATCTCTTTCCTGAAGGTCATGTTCCCCTTTTTGCGTTTTCTCTTTGAAAATCCCTCTGCTCCGTACCCCTGCCCCTAACCCCCGTAAATACAGGAGAGTCGAAAGGCATATGTTAAAATTCTGTGTCCCACACAGAAAACTTTCCAAAATCAAAACCACAGACTTTAAATATCTTGTTATTGATTTCAGAGAGGCCGGGAGAGGGAGAGAGACAGAGGGAGAAACATTAATGATGGAGAATCACGGATCGGCTGCCTCCGGCACGCTCCACACTAGAAATTAACCTACAACTTAGGCATGCGCCCTGATCTAGAATCCAACCAGCGACTACGTGGTGCATGGGATGATGCTCAACCCATTGAGCTACACCGGCCAGGGCAATCCTCCTCCCTCTTGAAGCTCCAGCTCAAACATCATCAGTGCAAGCCACCTACCTGCCTCTGACCTTTGGCGGCACTTGGTCCGCTCCTTGGTGACACCTGAACTCCGGTCTCTTTACTCTCTCTGCCTACCCCCCTTGAGAGCATGGGTTCTTTATTTCTTCCTCTATCACTGGCCCTAACACTCAATAAATATTGAAATGTATTTTTAAATCAATATTGAACCAAATATGAAAGCCATTGCATTAGATAAAGTATTTCAAATTCAGGATTTAACTATTATTTAGTTCCCATATGCTACAAACTTAGTCAGCTCTGGCTGCTATAACAAATTACCATAAGCTGGTCCGGGGCTTAAATAACACTTATTTTTCATGGTTCTGGTGCCTGAAACGTGCATCAAACTCAACTGCTGTATATTACCCTGCTCTGTAATTATGTATTATAACTAACTGTACATTACATGGTATTACATCCCCTCTGTCCATCAGTCTGTCCTGTCTGTCTTACTCTCTCAGTGAAGTATCAGGTCCACAATGGGCAGGACTGCTTACACACATTTGCTAACATAAACCAGCAGGAAGCCAGGAGGAGGGAAATGAGGGAAGAAATATCTGTTGTTTTGAAAACTTCACCATGGAGAGACCTTTGAAAGCAGGGGCTGTTGGAGCCTCTGGCCTATTGATTCTCTCACCAAATCCCCGTGACCTCTACGCCCATGATAGATTTCTTGGAAATCATAAGCAAGCCCGAAAAATAAGCTCGCCATTTAAAGAAAGAGAGCGCGAGTGCTCATGCAAGGGGCTTGTGACGGCCACTCTTGGGCCCTTTGGCCGCCAGGACCTTGGAAGTTTCCGGAAGGAGCCAACACTTGGAACTGCAGCATGCTGAGATGGAAGGGGGCTTCGAGAATACCACAGGCAGAGTAATGCCTCCTTCCCTGCCCCTACCCCCGCCCCAAGGTGTCACATCCTCATCTCAGAACGTCAAGCATGTTCCGTTTATCACAGGAGGAACGGAGGGTGCAGGGTGCAGATCCAGGTCCTGGAGAGGAGCAGCTTCTGGGTCTCCTGTGTGGGCCCGAGGGGATCACAAAGGGCATTAGAGCAGAAGAGGCAGGGCAGAGGGGCCTCCCATGAGAAGAACTGCACCTGCTGCTGCTGGCTTGGCAGGTGGAGGAACGGGGGTGACCCCGAGGAGCTGGGAAAGGTGATGAACAGACTCTCCCCTGGAGGCTCCAACGGAACAGCCAGGAAAGCCCTGGTTCTAGCCCCACAAGACCCTGGTGGACTTGACCTTCAGCACTGTGAGATAAGACATGTAGCCAAAACCAGTTTGGCTCTGTGGATAGAGCGTTGGCCTGTGGACACTGAAAGGTCCCAGGTTTGATTCCGGTCAAGGGCATGTATCCTGGTTGCGGCCACATCCCCAGTAGGGGGCGTGCAGGAGGCGGCTGATCGATGTCTCTCTCTCATTGATGTTTCTAACTCTCTACTCCTCTCCCTTCCTCTCTGTAGAAAATCAATAAAATATATTAAAAAAAAAAAAAAGACATGTGTAGGGTAGAAGCCTCCAAGTGTGTGGCTCTTTTGTTACGGCAGCCACGGATACAGAGGTCACCCGGATGGAGATCCCGGGGCCCGCAGGTGAGGAAGTCTTTCTTCTGAGAGTCCTCAGTCTCCATGGAGAACTCCGTCTCCTGGGCAAGAAAATGAAGAGGCTCGAGACTGACAAATGGTGGGGAAATATGATCAAGGGTGGTCTGTGTCTGCTCACTTCCCCATCAGTGTGGGAGCCTGGGTCTCTTGTGGAGAGCCATGTTTCTTGGGCAAAAATGACAACCACAGGATTCAGATGAGGCCAGGTGTGGCTTGCTCAGTAATTCAAGTCCAGAAAGATGCATTAAGCCTTGAACGTGCATCAAACTCAACTGCTTTCTATTACCCTGCTCTATAATTGTTTTTATAACTAACTGTACATCACATTGTATGACATCCCCTCTGTCCGTCGGTATGTCCTGTCTGTCTTGCTTCCCCACTGAAATGTCAGGTCCACAATGGGCAGGGCTGCCAGCGCATTATGCAGACACTGAGAGAATTACTAACTGAATCTGAGGAACTCAATCAGCGGGCTTGTGAGACAGAGCATTCCCAGTGGCCTGGCTTCCCTGCAATCCTTTCTCCCTCAGGAGCTGCTCTTCCTTCAGCAGACCAGTCTCCACCCACAAAACCTCCCTGGCTCCATTTCTGCTGAACCTTTCGCCCTCGGCACATCTCACGCTCCTAGCACCAGCCCTGGGAATCGTTCCCAGGGATGGAATTCAAGCGAGGGTGCCGGAACCTTCCCTGGAGGACGGTGGCCGCAGGCGGTGTCACCGGTTGTTTACCTGGTGCACAGGGCAGGAACACGCCCAACTGCCAGGCCTGTCACTTCTCTGAAGCAATCTGATGGGCCTCTAATTTAATTTGCACACAGATCCTGGGGATGTCTGGAACTAATCTGATAAGCTTTAAATTACTGTGTTTCCCAAGTATGTCTCAGCTGCCAATATCATATAGGGGGACTTTAATGTGAAATAATAACTTTAATGAGGTCAGTGGCCTCTCATTTCTTCCCCGGTTCCTCATTATGGCGGAGCTGGGAATGGACACGTGTTCAGCAGCTGAGAGGTCACACGCTCAGTGCCACCAGCGGGACAGTGGCACGGGGTCACCTGGGCAGTTCCATCAGTTACACACACAAAGCAGAATTATTTTACTCCTGTCTGTTCTATTCAGAGATATGATATCCGAGCACCTGGTCCATGGCAGGTAGATGCTCAGTAACTGGTTGTGGGATAAATGAATAAATCCGAATTTTTAACTTACAAGTATTCCGAGCTTAAAACCCAATGATGAATATCAATAACATGGCATTGACTGAACCACATCGAGAGTGAAATGTATCCATTTCTAAAGGGTTTGGGGGAGATTTAGAAATTAAAATTCTGGCTACTGGGAGACTTCTACCTTACTACCCCGGCGGCCCCTACTTGTTTGTAAAGACAAATAGACAACATAATTACATACTGTCAGTAATTAACATACACCAGCGCTAGCAAACACGAACATTTTTTAAATGAACAATCATATACTAAAGAAGAGACGGCAAATGATCAGCGGAGAAAAGGGCAGAGATCCATGAATTAGATGGTGATAAACAGTCAGATGTAACTCCCTCCCTTCCCTCCTCCCCGAGCGCATTTCCAGCGGGGCGCAGTCAGGGTTTCCCCATCGACCCCCGGAACCAGAGAGCCGAACCGCTATCTCCTGGCAGGCGGTGCCCCTGGTTGTCATAACCTGCAGCTTTGTGGGGACAATCAGGAGGCGCCCATCTCTTCTCTGGGAGACTTAATCCATCCCACCCACCTTCCTTTGTTAAATTCATAAATTGGGTTTAAGCAGAGAGAAAGATCTACCTTTTTCTCCTGTCCCTCAACTTCCTGAAGTGGGGAGAGAGAAGAGTGGAGGGATAAGAAGAGTTTTAACATCTTTCCCACTTAGAATGCAAGTCACTCTCCCTCTTCCGGGCCAGAAAACGGGATGGGCATTTATTTATGTACTATGTCTAGCAACAGAAGCACCAGGCCCGTAGGTGAGCGAGAGAGTCACAAGACAAATGAAACAGACGTCGGTGCAAATTAAGTTTTACGGCGGAGGACAGGACCACACTGCACTGTCAGGAGCAGGTTCGTGAAGTCAAAGTCAGATATGACACATTGTTTATTTAGCCTTCGCCTGTCACTCATGTGGCTCACGGTGATGACAATAACAGCGATGATGATCATACTAATGCTAGAAGCCATCCGTTACTGAAAACTTATCATGTGCCAGGTACTTCAATATGTTCCTTACAGCATTCAAAACAACTTTCAATGACAGTATTATTATTGTTCTTGTTCTCATTTTAGAGGTGAGGAAACTGAGGTCCACAGAAGGTCACGGGGCTCCTCATTCTAGAGCTAAGAGAATTTGAACCCAGGTCAAAGTCTAGAGAACTAGTTGACCCCCTAGACAAGCTTGCCCCATCATGCCACGTTCTTTCTCTGTTGTTCAACCAGGAAAAACTGGTCAGGCCCTGCTCTGCGGGATCTGGACGTCCCCCTTCGCTAAGTATGCAAAGGCCAAGTGCAGGCTTGCTGAGGAACTTGGCCTGACCCGCCTCAGCTGGGGGTGAGGAGAGAACTGGGTAAACGGAGCTGGGGTGGGCTGTTTCCTAGATTCCCCGACTTCTCAGCAAATACCACCAACCAGATCACTCCCTGAACGAAAATATTTCTAACTGCAGAACTGATTAGGCACTCGGATCACTCTCTCTTTGGAAAATGAGCTGAAGTCAGAAAAAGAGCAATTCAATAAGGAGGGGAAAGGAGCGGCGGGCCCGAGCAGGAGATACACAGAAAAAGCGACACAAACGGCCTTTGAGCTACTCAATGAAGGAATAACAAATGTCACCTCACAGCTCTGCAGAATGCCAAGTACATGCGGCTGCGTCCACACAGTGAAATACTCCGGAGCCCACAGAAGGAAGGAGGGCAGGTCTACGTGCCCCAACATGGAATACTGTCATGATCAGAATAATGTACATGGAACTGACTGGCATGGCTCAATAATAGAGTGTCGACCTATGAACCAGGAGGTCGTGGCTCGATTCCGGGTCAGAGCACATGCCCGCTTGTGGGCTCAATCCTCACTGTGGGGCATGAAGGCGACAGCCGATCTTTGATTCTCACTCGTCACTGATGTTCTCCCTCCCAACCCGCGTCACTTCTTCTCTGAAAGAGAATAACGTACATAGAATGTGTCCGTTTGCACAGATATGCACACACACACTCAGGCATGCGAAGGCACCAGCTCTCAAAGGGCACATCAGAAGCTGGCCATGCTGGGCACTGCTGTGGGGAGGACGAGGGAGCTTCTCTGACAGGAGGATGACTTTCTTTTCATTACATGTTTACGCACTTGTTTATTTTTTCCACTACATAATAAAAAGGAGAAAGGAATCTACGTGTGCGGTGGCAGTGACCTGCCTGCGGCCCTCGGATGGTCAGTGCAGGGCTGGCCTGGCTCCCAGCCCCAGTGCTCCCACAGCCGCGAATCCGCACCGACAGCTTGATTCTCTGGCCTCACCCACACTTGCCTTCAATAATCCATCCGGCAGAAACTGCTCTGTGACTTCCTTCGTTAGCTGTGACTCCGACAAGCCTCCATTTTTCAATTAGTGCCACCCCTGAACCACTGACAGGGGAGTCCTTTGAGTGACAACAGGGAAGGACAGTGGCCGGGCCAGCCAGAACTTTATCCGTGTGACACTCCACGCAGAGTGAAACAATCCCATTACTCCCCGATGCCCCGCCCAAACGTGTGGGTGAACATTAGGTCTCTGTGTCGAGAGTTCATGCCAACGTCAGGTCTTCATCATGTGCTCAAATACTGCTCAGCATGTGACTGACCCCAGGAAGTTTTCTGCTTTGGGCCAAACATCTACCCATCCACATCCTTATCGGCCACCTGCTGCTCTCCACACACACGTGGAGGTGGCCACTGTGGGCCCGTGAAGATGTGAGACTGACGCCCTGCTGTGGCTGGAGCGGACAGCCAGGGGTCTGCACTTTGGAGTAACCAGAACGGCTGGCTTCTGTCCGCATGGCATCAGGTAATAAATATCTTTATCTCCCTTAGTTTCCTCTTCTATACTGGAGACTCCAGTACCTAAGGAAAGAACCAGAAGTCTGCTGGACCTGTGGACACAATAACTGGAGCTGTTCACAGCGCTCCTTCACCCAGCTAAGCCGCAGGCAGCTGACCATCATCGTACCTCGAGATCCCATGCTCTCGCCCTCAGAACGGGTGTCCTGGAATCGGACGTTTAGGCTCCTAGGGTGGGACCATCTCTGAAAGCTGGATGGGGCTGGGGCTGGGGCTGCTGTCCCTTTGGCAAGACGCTTCCTTCCCGAGGAGCTGCCTCTCTGCTCATGTTTGCACGCCCTGACCCTGGGCTCCCGGACCAGCCACTGGACCAGAGTGGACACATGAGTTCCACCAGGCGGGGAACGGGGCGCTTGGGGCTGACAGATGGCCAGTCTACCTGGGCCACTCTCCTCCACAGAGGACACATCGCTTGACAGCGACAGCTGTCCGCAGACCGTGTGCAGCGTTCAGAAGACACAGGGAAAGGAGCAGAGAAGGTTTCCGGCAGCCTCTGCTTCCCGGTCCAGAGGACTCCCGGCTGCACGCCTGCCTCTAATAGGTCTTCCCTGTCTCTATTTCTTCTCCTTTTCAAAATGTATCTTTATTGTTGAAAATATTACGGATGTCACCTTCCCCCCAGTGACCTCCTCTACTCTACCCTCCCCTAGACCCACAGAGCTATTGTCTGTGTCCACGGGCGATGCACATGTGCACCGAAGTTCCTCGGTGAGTCCCCTCCCACCCCCCTTCCCTCTGAGACTTGTTAGTTGCCTCCCGATGCTTGCAACCCAAGAAGTCTAAAATAGTCCTGATCCCTTCGTCACCCAGCCCAATCAGCGTCAGAGAATGGCCCGTAGATGGCATTTTGCATTCTGAGACAAAGAATTGCTCTAAAAACACCGAATTTGTGGCATTACCTTTATTTTGCCTGATTGCATTACTCAAACAGAAAGAGCTATGAATAATAATAATAAAGATACCATCAAAGCAAAATATTTGACACTCACAAGATTAAAAGCTGAATACAGTAATCTTCTCATAATCATCGCGGGATATGCAACACTTCATCAACAATTACACTGGGAAACGCGGGAGACTCGACGCTCCGGCACCAGGGAGCAGCCGGAGAGGAAGCCAGGAAATCAGTGCGAGGGGGGGAGGGAGGGCACCCCATCTGAACACCGCACGCATTATAGGAGGAGTTTCTGCCTTTTCCTATCAATGCTGTGCCCCCAAACTTATAAAAACAATCCCAGAGTACACCCCCAAACCAAAACAGTCTAGCAAAGAGCTATTTTTAAAAACCACTTAGAGTAGTCACACAATGGTGGCATAGTCCATTAATCAGGGTGTGTGTGTGTGTGTGTGTGTGTGTGTGTGCGTGTGCGCGCGCGCGAGTTTTGCAATCAGCATTATTGAGGTACAGTGGTACCTCGAGATACGAGTTTAATTCGTTCCGTAACCTTGAGGTGTGGGAAACTATGAGACACTTGAGTTGAGGTAAACTGGTGGGTCGTGTGCAGCCAGCCGATCCACACGATGACTCCTATCTCAAATGTTGCTCGTATTTCAAAGCAAAAATTGCTCGCTCAACGGGTCGTATCTCAGGGCATGCGTATCTCGAGGTACCACTGTATAAGTGATACTTTCTTTACATATGAGTTTCTTTAACCAGTTTTGCTTCCTGATGGAGAAAAGGCCCGAGAAGGCTAGAATGGGCCGAGCTGGGAGCCAGATCCGATGGGGCCACGGGTCAGGGCAAGGTCAGCCGAGAAAGGGAAGGAGACAAACCCCTCCTAGAAGGTGGGCTCAATCCTGAGAGCCTGCCAAGTGGCTGGGAGGCGGTATGCGTGCGTGTTCAAACCCAGAACATTAAAACACACACACACACACACACACACACACACACACACACACAAAAAGCAAAAATAAAGCCCAGGTGCCAGGCCGACACATCTCCCAACCCAGAGGAAGCAGCTGAGCAGCCTTAGGAAATGAGCAACATTTACAACTCTTCTGGCCGCCAAGTCAGATCCCTACCACATGGGTTTTATTTTCAATGCGCTTTTTCGGGAGCCGATTCTTCATTCAGGCTGCACGCAAGGCAAGCGGCACAAACACGGCGCTGGGTTATAAATAGCCTCCTTTCGGGAGGGCCGGGAGCGCAGCTCCGCGTTTTAACCTAGATATCGTTTTGACAGCCCCAGCGACGTGCGTGCTCTCGGCACCTCTGAGCATCAGCCCGGCTGCGGTGTTTTACGCGGACGCACGCATCTTGACGGCTGAGACAGCGAGGCCACGGGATGACCTCACGACCTCACGACCACCCAGCCAAACGCCCTTTTCTTTGCCGCAAGGGTTTGTTCCTGCTCCTGCAGGTAAATGTTAGGAAACCTGACAGCATGGCCTTCCGTGGGAGTGGCGAATGATCAACGTCAGCCGCAAGAACGGTGTCTGAAAAAATTAGCTCGACAATCCCATTTTTGCCGTTTTTCTGGGACCGTGGAGGTGCGGGAGCGCCAGGAAGGAGCACCTGGCAACTCCGAGGCAAGACTCTGAACGCAGCCCGTCTGCACGGTGTCCGCCAGCGGAACCACGTGAACGTTCTCACCGGGACGCATCAGTTCTTGTAAGGGCTTCCCGAAGCTCCATCTCGCAGGAGAATGAAAACAATGAAAAGCTATATTCAGCCCTGAACTACGCAAGACATTCTCGCTGCACAGGTGCCAGCAGAGACACTCTGAGGACAGAGTTACCCCAAAAAAGCACGAAAAGCCAACTCACAGCCAACTAGTACAGTGGTGGGCAAACTCATTAGTCAGCAGAGCCAAATATCAACAGTACAACGATTGCAATTTCTTTCCAGAGCCGAAAACCGACTTCTGCGCACGGGCCACGAAGTTTCAATCACACTGTACGTGTGCGCCCACACGTGATATTTTGTGGAAGAGCCACACTCAAGGGGCCAACGAGCCGTGTGTGGCTTGCGAGCCTGGGTTTGCCGACCACTGAACTAGTAGAGACATGCAGTTCGTCATAACACTAGGTGACTAGAAATCCTCTTTAGACAGAATTGAGGATTCTGAGAAACCAAGCCAGATATGGAATCAAGTTTCTGCAAAAGACGAACTATTTTCTTAGGCACAAACATAGTCTGTTGCTAATGGCCTTTCCTAACCTTAAACTTGACCAAGGCAGGCTTTCAAAATAATCCAGGAACCTTCAAGTATTTTCCCTTGTCTAAACTTCACCGACAAACGTCATCTACAAGTCCTCTTCTGTTATCTTCCGCAAGCACACACACAGGAATCTGCCTGTGGCCACGTGTCCACCTACGAACCACCGAGAAGGGTATGAAAAGGCAAAGCTATCAGACTTCTTTTAGGTCCGCTATCTGACTTCCCATGGGCTCTGGACATGTGTTAATACGTAAGCTGGTGTGAGTGTGTGTGTGTGTGTGTGTTTGTGTGTGCCCTTCAGGGTGAAATGTGAATAAGAATTTCACTTCAAAGAAAACAACAACAAAACACAACACAAAGCCCTCTTGCCTTGTCTTCTTATAGCTACAAGAATAAAGTGCCCAGACTTAATTTTCTTCCAAAGATTAAAGGAAACACACCCAAAGGTAAAACGGGGATGTGAAAACCCAGTTATCCTGAACACACACACAAAAATGGGCCAGCATCGTTTCCAGAGACCGCTTCCGGGTGGATGATCAAATGTTAAAGCCAGAGGGCCCTTCCTGACTTCACTTAGCACCTTGTATGTCCATTTCCTTCAGCCCATATGAACCAAGCCCCTGCCACATGCCAAGCACGGCCCCAAATGCAAAGGAGAGGAGAGCCCTCTCCTTTAGGAACTGATACTCTGGGGCACCCTGAGGAGACAGAAAGGAGCAGAGACCTGTACTGTCAGGGGATGGACGTGCGACGGGATGCAGGGCACGTGCTGCTCACTGACTCGTACAGCCGAGCAGGCCTTCCCGTGGCGCAGCTCGCTGGAAGGCAGCAGCAGGAACGGAGTTTCGGGCTTTAAGTTTTTGGGCAGCAAAGGACTATAAAAGCGCTAATAAAGGCCCGAAAACCTGAGAATAATGAGCACGCATCCTGTTTTCGGAAGCACATGCGACAGACAGAAAGGTGGGCACTGGGTTCTTCCCAATTCAAAGACCTATCGACCGCTGGGAAGCCTCATCCCGAAACCTGAAATATCAAAACAGTGTTCCGGGCACAAAATACTCTCCGGCAAGGGATGTTTCCAAAGTGAGAAACACCATTCACAGGAAGTTGCTCATTTCAAAACTCACAGCCCTTCAAAACGCAAGGGGAAGAAAACAAGACAGACAGAAACAGGCGCTTGGCTTCTCACTGCCGTGTGTGTGTGTGTGTGTGTGTGTGTGTGTGTGTGTGTGTGTGTGTTAACGTGGAGCCCCTCGGCCTCAGGGCTACAGACTCCCCTGTGAAATAAAGTTGAAGGTGGTTCCATTCGCCAGGGTCCTTATCGGAGAAAGCAGAAACCTCCAAGTGAAAAGGAGACAGCAGACTGATTCAATATTTGCATTTTGTGTGTGTTCTCTAAGTGGTCTGACCAAACAAACAAACAAACAGACTCTTGAGGTCACCAGCAGAGATGGCAACCCCCATGGAACTCACTGCAAACATCAAGGGGACCAGGCCTCACTGCCCTACTCCCCCATCACCTGCCTTACCCACCCCCCCACCCCATCACCTGCCCTATCCCCATCACCTTTCCTACTCGCCATCACCTGTCTTACATCCCATTACCTGCCCTCTCCCCCATCCCACTTGCTCACAAGGTACTTTCTCTCAAGGTTCAGAATCAGAGCTCAAATGCCAGCCGGGGATGAGAAACTCCTGAAATTGATTGGGGTGATGGCTGCTCACGCTGACTATACTGAACAACGAGTTGTATGTTTTCAGAGCATTATAAACTGATAATCCTCACCACCCCCACGTCACCATTTCCATCCGTCCCCAAATGTCAATGGTCTTTCTCAATACCCATCCTCACAGTACAGGCTATGGCTGAGAATCACTGTTCACATGTGAACGGACCCCATCTTTAAGCTAAAGGTATGCTTTCCCAAGGCATGATCTTCCCAGCCCTGCAGCAGATCAGGGGCTGGTGAGGAGAGGGTTGAGGTCCTTCACCCTCAGCAAGGATTCATACATTCTCACGCTCAGTGTCCTGAGAGCGCTGTGAAGGGCAGTTAGAGGGCGGGCAGAGAACCTTGTCTCAGTCCCTCACCTTCTTTCTCATGCCTTCTGGGGACAGAGCTGTAGAACTGAAGAAAAAGGAAGGGGTGGTTGGAAAAGCTCAAATCTGGATTACTAAGAAAAGTGAAATTAAACGAATAATCCCAGTTTCAGGGGGGAGGAGAGGGGGAACAAACTACATTTCTTTCCTTCCTTCCACTTATCGAAATACACAGCAACTCAATGGTGTGCCCGTCCATCCGCCATCCATCCATCCGTCCATCCATCCATCCATCCATCCACCATCTGTGAAGAGGTAATCTCCTGTGCAAAACTCAGTGCTACAAATGAAATAATTCCTGTAAATTGCAAAGTGCAACACAGAACTTAAGTATGATTTTTTTTATCTTTATTGTTGAAAGTTAAGTGTGATTACTGCAATAAAATCTTAAAGACATTCTTTTTTACTTCTTTACCCCATCCTTACTTGAACACTAATCAAAATTATTACACACCCAGGCCTGGCATAGGAGCTTTCTGGAAACCAGGAGAGCAAAGAAAAGCTAGAAAGGAATTACTAGAAGATGCCAAATTAGATCTTAACTTCTAGGCTCAATGAGACAGATAATTCAGTATAGGCCAGAATTGTGCCAAGGAGGGAGGGAGAGAGAGAGAGAGAAGCCTCTATTCCAGTGGTTCTCAACCTTCCTAATGCCTCGACCCTTTAAGACAGCTCCTCATGTGGTGGTGACCCCCAACCATAAAATGATTTCCGTTGCTACTTCATAGCTGTGATTTTGCTACTGTTATGAACTGTAATGTAAATATCTGATAGGCAGGATGTATTTCCATTGTTACAAATTGAACATAATTAAAGCATAGTGATTAATCACAAAAACAATATGTAATTATATATTGTGAAATATTTATTTCTAATTACAAATAAATGAAATTTTGCCTTGAATCGTGGTGTAGCATGGGTAACAATCTTCATATGACAACAGTAAACTACATTGCTACACTTTGCTACACCGAGGAGCAGTCTGTTGGTTCCTAAGACCATGGGAAATAGGTGTTTTCTGCTGGTCTTAGGCGACCCCTGTGAAAGGATCGTTTGACCCTCAAAGGGGTCGAGACCCACAGGTTGAGAACCGCTGCTCTATTTTCTAAGCGTTTATGGTCAACAACCACATGTGACCACCTCTGCCGCCAGTACCCTGGTCAAACGGCCTCATCCCCAAACCCAGCGCTGAGGTGCGGGTTTATAACGGTCTGGACTCTGCTCGCCAACCCCAGCTCCTTCCTTGGTCTTGCCCGTTCCGCTCCAGCCACACTGACTGCTGTCCTCTCCCCAACCAGTTTGCTCCTGCTGCAGGGCCCCTGCCCCTGCGCTCTGCCTAGAAAGCTCTTCCCTGATGGCGACGTGACTGATGCCTTCTCATCATCCTGTCCCGACCTCAGTTCTTCAGAAAGGCCCCTTCTGGCCACTTTACTGAAAACAGGACGCTCCGGCCCCCACCTGGTTGTATCCTTCTCCGGCACTCACCCACTCAGATCACATTCCATATTTGTTCCTCTGCCTGTTTGCGCTCCGTCTTCCCGCTAAGATATAAATGCCACAGGGCCGAGGAGGGCAGAGATCTCATTACTTATTCATTGCTGTTTGCAACTTACTCACCGCTGTTTCCTCGGGGGCCAATGTAGGGACTGATGGATACCGTCATTTTACGCCAATGGATGATTCTGACTGTAGTTCCACCCTCCACACTTGCGCATTTGGGTACTATTTTGGTTTCCATCAACAGAAGCAGATGCTCTATAAGGACAACTTTGTAACTTCAGAATAATATTTTCCCAAACCCATCTTCTCTCTTGCCTGA
>PVJN01042578.1:0-18195 GCA_004026805.1 Lasiurus borealis | reverse complement strand
TTGGATTTTCAACTTTATGAACTATTGGTAAGTACCCTTTTCTATAATCTAACTTTAATCCATCTTCCTTTCTCAGGGAGAAAGAAAGCAATCAGCTATAGAAGAAATGATCTCCTAGAGGTATGTAGAATGAGAAGACATGCCATCAGTTTACCTAAATCTTTGTTTTGATGTATGGTGGTAGATGGGACTACAAAGGGGGGAGCTTCCAGACATGTGAAGTATCCAGCCCCTTTGGTGTTGGTTTCCACAAAAATCCATTAAGGAAAAGAAAAATATGAAGGGTTTGAGCATGATTTAATGTAGCTCTGAGAATCAGGAACAGGAAGTTCTGGGAGAAAAATGATCCCAAGTCTCTTGTTTAGAGGTGAGTTCCTCTTCAGACAGGAAACCATCACAGGCCCCATAGGGGACTAGAAGCAGAGCAAATATGGGAGCATGCGTCTCCCTGGCACCTTAGCACTCTGCTCTTTCTACTATTCCAGCTTAGTCACAAAATACTAGTAAGTGTCCTTCACCATTTTTGCAAGTCTCCACCTCTTTTAGCTTTTGGTCTTCATTGTTGGCAATATTATCCTAAAAATGTTATCCTTGGCCCTGTGCCCTCTAATTCATCTTTTAACTGTGAGCTTCTAAGAGAAGCCCTCTGCAGCCATGCCAGTCTCCCCATCCCTGCCTTTGTATTGCTCCACTTTGAGGTGGTATCCTTTGGTGGATGTGTGTATTGGGAATCTTGGTTCTGAACCAACTTTCCTTTTGAAGTCTCAGGCATGGGGAGCCTTCCTGATTTTCTCTGACCAAAGCCTAGTGTATTAACATTTAAGGCCACATTTTCCAAAGGGAGGGTTATTCGACAAGCTTCTGTTGTTGTTGTGGATGAATAGAAAAAGTTCCATGACAAAATACATCTATGAAACAGGGATTCAAATAATTTCAGACCTTTTTTCCTGAACTTCTTAGAACATGAATTTCCAAGAGGGTGACACAGGAGTGCTTCTGTGGACTCCTTTTTTTATTCAAGGGGTTTACTTAGAAAAATTCCAGACTTCTCACAGTTGCTAGCCAAATACCAGTGCACAGAGAACGATTTGGGGAGTTTAACAATATTCAGATTTGTAGGCCTCTCTCTCCTAGTGAGTGATTCAACAGGTCTTCTCGGGAACTCTGGAATCTGCATGTTAAAACGCATCTTAGAGTTGTGCTTCTCCAACTTTCCTTTGGAGTTACCTGGGATTTTGTAAAGTGCGTATTCTGATTCCATAGTCCTGTGGTGGGGATTCTGCCTTTCTGATAGTTCCCAGGTGAACTGTTGCTACTGATCTGAAGCCCACACACACTTAGAGTAGGAAAGCCTCACGGATTCTGACCATGCGCTGTACTCTGCTTCTGTGATCATGTCATTGTCTTCCAAGGTTTCTGTCACTTTCAGTTCATGAACAAGTGTTGCCTTATTGATCATAATTAAGTTCAGAGTTGTAATTTCCTTCATTTCTTCTTCTACCTTCTGAGAACTGGAATGGCTAGCAAGTATGTCAAGATTTGTCAGATGCTTTTGTTATAATCTAACACCATGTCCTGATAGTTGCAGTCTTCATAACCCAGGAGTTCATCACTCATTTGTACCAGTTCGTTGATAGGGCTCAGGTACTGCCATCCAGGCCTCCAGTTTCACTGAGCATGCATACTAGTTCCCTTTTTGCTATTGTTGTCATGCATTTGACTTTTTACATGTTATAAAACTTATAAACATTATTAATGTTATTGTTTATAATAGTAAATTAGTTTTTAAAGAAATTAAGAAAAGAAAAAATAATTCTTTTATATGTGTTCATATATGTACAATTTCTGTTCCTCTTTTTTCCTTTGTATAGATTCATGTTTACATGGGCCGTCATTTCCTTTCACTCTGAAGAACTTTTTTTTTTCTTTTTCGTTGCTTATAGAATGATCTACTGCTGCAGAATTTTCTCAACTTTCATTAATCTAAAATGTTTTTATCTCACCTTCATTTTGTGAATATGCACTTTACAAAATCCCTTTTAAGTAATAATAGAGTCCTAGGAAGTTCTGAAAATATATACAAGGCCGTGCTGTGCACCCTCTACCAATTCACCCTCATTTTTGAATATTTATAGGGATGCATATCAGACTCCAAGTTCATATATAGTAGTGCATTTGAAATCCTAGAAGTAACTGCTGCCCTGTTTATTTTTCTTTAAGTCTTTTTCTCTTTCTGACTCAGTTTGAATAAGTTCTCTTGATCTATCTTCAAGGTCATGGATTTTTTTCTTCTGTAGTGCTCAGTCTGCTATTAAGCCTATCTAAGAATTATTATTTTTTTTAATTTCAGATACTGCATTTTTTTAGATCTAGAGTTTTCCTTTGGTGTTTATAAAAATAGTTGTTATTCTGTAGTAACTCTTAAATTTTTCCATATGTCTATATTTTTCTGTAAGTTCCTTAGTATGTTCATAATAGTTATTTTAAAGTCTTCTGCTAATTCCAATATCTTTTTTATTGAATCTTTCCTTTTAATATAGTTCATGTTTTTCTGTTTACTCTGAAGTCTCTTAAATTTGTACTAAACTCTGAACATTGTGTACAATAAACAGTGGGAACTGAGGGAAAGTTTTTTGTTTGGTTTTACTTAATTTCCCCAAAACATTCAAACCTTTCCCTCTATCTCGCTGTTAGGTGGTGGCCAGTTCATTTAGATTTTTCCTAGAGTGAAATCATCTCTGACTAAACTCTTGTGCCATCACTGTGGTTTACAACTTGTCAGTATTCAGGCCTGAGGGGTTGAGCTACAGTTTCAGATGTATTTTTTGTTAACTATTGGGTTTATCTCTGGTAGACCTCAAGAGTCTAGATGCAAGACTATGTGATTTCCCTCTGATTTCCAGCTCTTCTTCATTGAATTCCTTTGTACCATTTAGGATAGGGTTAGGTAGAGATGGGAAGACAATTGTCAAGTGGTTTGCATTAGGGTCTTTTCCAGATTCTAAGCCATATGCCAACATAGGCTGTCAGAATGTCCCTAAAAAGTCTCTGCATCTCTGGTTTATGATAGGTTCTCTATGTATCCTTCGCAGATCTGTATCTGCTCTTGGAGATGGAGACTTCTACTATTCTCTTCTCACTTAGAAAGTGCGTGTTTCTCTCTGGACTTCAGTTGACACAGCTTTTTTGCACCTCCTGTTCTTTGCTAGCCTCATTGGTAAGTGTAATTTAATTTTTTTCCAGGTTTTGTTACAATGGGTCTTTTGTTTTCTTCTTTCAAACCATTTAAGATAATAAAAAAAAAACCACAAGCAAATACTTCTCCTATTTTTTTTTTTGTATGAAATAAGTAAACCTAGGGTACATTTAATTGTTAAGGAAATATTTCTTACTAGCAGACTTCTGAATAAACTGTGACTATGTACTAGATCTAGTTCTTTGACCTAATTAAGACTTGAAGTCCTTCTTGAGGCATATCAAGTCCTCTCCAACTACACTGTGAGTCCAGGGCTATCGCTGGTTTTGTGTATGCTGGATGGGCACTCCAGCTAGTATAACCTGTGTCAATGCCCTCTTAACAGCTTTCTAAGGAAACAGTTTCCTCAAGTATGTTCCCTTTTTATTATTCTTTGACTTTTCTCTATAACTGAAGTAAAACAATAAATAATTATACTTAAGATAGAATCTCATTCCAACTCTACCTCCCATTACTATCAAAAGCCTTTAATTTCTTCCTGACTTTTGGAGAAAAGGATAAATGTCTCTTTTACCATAAGTTTTACAGCTGCAATTGACTACCATTAATGTCACTAAAGTTTACTTATAATTACCCTCTTGGAAGATCTTTCGCTACCCTCAAACTCAAAACTTCCATGATTGTTTTCTGAAAGAATTTGTATTTCTCTTAAAGTATACATTGAATAAAACTTAAACCTATTTTTAAAAAGTTAATTTAAAATGACTTTATGACATTGATGTTTAAATTATATTCATCATTGTTAGCTTACATTTAAATTGACTATTTATGTTAATATCATTCAGTTTCTGCATAATAGGAAAAGGGATTTAAAATGGAAATCAAACCCAGGGATATATATTAATAACACTTGCTACAAACAATGAACTCCATGAGTTCTCTATGATTGAAAAAAAATTAGGGCTCCTCTTTCTTTCCCTTCTTTTTTAAAAAATATATTTTTATTGATTTTAGAGACAGAGAAAGGGAGCGGGATGGAGAGATAGAAATATCAATGAGAAAGAGACATCAATCAACCGTAGGAGCCTGAGTCTGCAACCCAGGCATATGTCCTTCCTGGGAATCGAACCCGGGACTTCTTGGTTCATGGGTCAATGGTCAACCACTAAGCCATAACAGATGAGATTTCTTTCCCTTCTATCACGAGTCCTCTTCTGATTGTTAACAATACTTGCAGTCATTGCCTCATATATTTTTCTACCTTCTATCTCTCATTGTGGGTTGAGAAAGAGGCAAAGAGGAGGACCAAGATAAAGGTGAACAAAGGTTTTGTGGCTGCCTGACACCTATTAATTGGCAAGAATTTTTGTCTCTTTTGTTTTCTCCTCCATATTTTCTCCATCCAAATCTTTCTTTTCCAATGCATATTTCCACACCCATTAGCTTCTATGAAATAGTCATATATTTATACAAAACCAGTGATATTGTGGGCATCAGTTCCTTTCTTCTCTCAGATGATCCTTTTGCTATTCACTTCAACATTTGTCTTTGTTGCAACCAAACCATCTGCTTCTCACAATTCTAGAGAGCAGTAAAAGGACTGTGAGTTGCTAAAAATGCAGCTCCAGTACCCAGCTTCCAAGTAGACTATCAAATGTATAATAAACTCTGTTAAGTGTTTAGTATATACCAGGCTAGAGTATTAGTTGAATACAAAGTTATCACACAGATCAAAAAATTTCTCTCCAAAACAATTGATTGCATATACTTTGACTCTATCTGCTTTATTTGGCTTTCTCCATTGACAGGGTTATTGTTATTGTTATTATTATTATTATTATTATTATTATTATTTTATCTACTCTGAATTTGTCTTATATTGAGGCAAGACCCTGGTAGGGCAGGAATAACTAATAATTATTTTCTATTGGCACTAGTGAGTATGACTTATTTATCTGTTAGGAATTGCGTTGAGCAATTATTAATTGGCAAAAGAATAAAACTGTTAAAATAAATCAGAAATGACAGTGGCTTAAATAAGATGGAAATTTATTTATTTCATACCTAAAAGAAGTCTGGAAGTTAGGTAGCTAAGCCCTATGTGGAAAGTCTATTGTTATTAGACACAAGGCTCCTCTTATCAGTCTGTTTTGCTCTGTTAAAGACTGGATGAACTATCAGAGGATGCCCAAAGAAGGATTAATAGAAGGTGGAGAGTATAAAATGTGTATTTTTTTAGTATTAGTAATTTTTAGCTGTTATTAAATACACGAAAAGTTAGAGCCTAAAGGGGAATTAGATGTACTCTATGAGACTCAGGAGCAGCTTTTATTTGAATTGGACCTGTTCAACAATAGAAACCTTTGTCTCAGAGTGTGCAAAATTTCCTGTCACTAAAAAAGTTCTAAAAGAATCTGAGCTTCAAGAAACTTTTTCAAAGAAATAATTCCATAATTATTAATAAGTTCATAATTCCAATGTTTAATATATCAGAAAATATGAAATACCATATCTATCCAACCAACAACAAAGGATTGATTAAATAAGTTATGGTAGATACAGACACTGCAGACTTTAAAATGTTTACATAGATTCTTGTTTATAAAAGAAGTTCATGAGATATGGTAAATTTAAATAAATGAGTTATAGAACAAACCTTATAGTATGATTTTATGTGTCTATAAATGCTAGTAAATAGCTGTGCACCAAAGATTAATCAAGATGGTGATATTGTGAAAATATTTTTTCTTCTTTGAGATTATATATATATATAATTGTCTATTTGGCAGTGAATATGGATAGTAATAGGTAATGTATTTAATGTAGAAGGTTAGGCTGTCTGACCTTTACTGTTTCTGCCAAGTCTAAGATTAGATGATACCAAAATCCATGTTTATGATTCAAGTGTATTGGATGATTGCCAGAATGAGTAATCCACACACCCACTGAACATCAAGGAGATGTACTGGGGCTACTGCTGATGGGGCTCGGAAGGGCTCAGTACCTGATCTCTGAGCCCATTACTTCTTGGTAGTGTGCCTTTCTACATTCTGTATTTTTGTCCACCCTAACTTCTTCAACAGTGTTAGACAACAGACAGCTATTGTTTCTTAAGAAAACAATCTACCTAACCCTGTTCTATATATACACTATTATATTTCTTCAAAAACTACAACCTTGCATTTGAAAACATAACAGCCAGAGACTGGTATTTTAAAATAGCTCCCTTAACCACCACTGCAGGGAGCCTTGGCAAGAGAGATGGCTATCTAAAACCCTGTAACTCAAGAGGGAGCAGAACCACAATACAGACTAACCAAAAACTCGAAGAACTTCTAGAGGCTGGACAAAAATGTGATGATTCTGGAAACTAATACTCTCTTCAGAAAATGTAGTAGTTTGTGATGACAAAGAATGTACCACTTATTTCCTCCTTAAAATTGTGAATGAGTAAATGTGCCCGTTCGCACCTGAGCTTTGTTCACAGGAGTGCTGATAGGTGCCTGAAGATCACTTTACCCATACAGTCAAACTTAGTGCTGCTATTGATGCAGGAGCAAAAAGACTAGCTGAGTGAACACATATACATATGGACACATATAGTTATGGAAAAGATTCACACTAGTTTCATCTTAGTATTTCACTACCAATTCTGGCTAATAGAATAGGTTTTGGATAGCAAATAAGATTGTGCTTTGTATAAACACATAACACACACACAAATCAAAATTGGCCAACATCTAAGAAGATATAGGAAAAGGCTAATGAGAATATATTAGCAAGGATTATTTTAAATGTAAGCTTACTAGAATAAATGGTTCTGAAGTCAAAACCTGGATATTACATAGGACTATTTTGAGACTGGGACAGTTGTGATATTATTGAGGAATTTTAATGACTAGTGAGCCTATTTGTTATTTATTTTCTTCCAAATGTTAATAAACAACTCCAGTTATAATTGCTGATTTTTGATATTTATGGAAGACTGGCATTTCATAAATATCAAATTGTGATATCATCTACTTGTATGCTGGTTTTCTATGAATATATAAATTTAGTAATTATCTCTAGAAGTGTGAGTTAATTTTTGTGTGTGGCTATATCAAGAAGGAGAGTGATGAATCTGTCTAAATGTTACAATCTTAAACATTCTTTTTATTGTTCTTTTAAAGAACTTATCTAAAATGATGTCATGGAGTGGCACAGAGAAGTCTAGGAACAAGATTTTCTATTATAGCTACCAAGATGTTCATCAAAACTAAGTAAAAATGCAGGCATTTGACAAGGACTGTACATAGAGCTTTTTCAAAAGACCAAAAGGTTAGGAATACTTTTTAGGTCCTAAATAATCAATGTTTAAAGGAAAACATTTGTACAGGGTTATATTAATTCAAACTGGTATAGGATTTGTTCTTAAAAGGAAGTTTTAGCTTATTTTAATTCCAAGGAAAAGAAATTCTCATTTGATATGTTTACTGTTATAATGCATTTTCTTGGATGTATTGGCAGAAACTCCCATTAATATTTATCTTTAGAACTTTGTTCCATTTCATGGCTCAGTAGAGAATTAATATTTAGCAAATGTGTAATCAGCCCCCCCTTTTTTTTGGTCCTGTGGTTCAAATTCACTCAATTCCTTCATATGCAGGGTTGGTTTTTATTATGAGTTTTATAATAAGTATGTATTTTACTCCACATTTGGTAAAATTTTTTATTATGGGAGGCGACCTTTTTTTCAAAGTCGAGTCACATCAAAATGGAATCTTTTAGTAGTTAAGGGGAAAAGATGAATCTTTGGCTGGAAGAAATTTAATATCCTATTTATAGGTCTGACTCGATAAAATGTATGAGACTAGCTAATACTGATATAATAATCCCAAATCATGATAGCACCTTAAAAAAAGCTTAAAACAAAGTCGACCCTAATATGAGCAGTTTCAAAATTTTCTGCAATAGGTAGACCATGTGTCTTATCGGATCACAAGTTTAAAATGGTCTTTAGGTCCAGCTGGACATGACCAATACTTGGTGGTGGTAAAAAAACACTTACAGTAAATAAACTGCTAACAGAGAGATTGTAAATCTGACAAAAATCATGCAATCATGAATTCAGGAAGCAACTTCAAGATCAAATCTTCCTTAATAAGAGGAATGTGTTCTTGTTGCAAATAGTTCATGAATCACCTGGATGAGGCCTGTTTACAATCCCGGTAATTATGCCAACATTAGCTCCTATAAGCATTTTGATCCACAGGTAGAAGCACAAATGTGTTCAACAATCACTTCAAGTAGAGTTAGAGCCCCACCTAAATATCTGGCCAGAACAGGAGTCTAGCATAATCTTACCTAATCTTAAAAGTTATGTTATTTTTTTTCTTATTAGGAAATTAAAAATAATTATTTGTGTATTTAAATAAAATCATAGATGGTGCAGTGAAATTTGGAATGCTACTGAAGACATTTTTGGGTGTTCAGTTTTCTATGGCTAGACACTGATAAAAACATTGGCTATGCCTTTAGTCTTCAGAGTTTTTAAAAACAAGTCAATTAAGTGTTTTCCTGAGATGTGTGTGAACAATAGGTGAACATTGATCATGCCTCTAGGACTCCTGCACAATACTTTATCATCTCTGTGTTTTCCGTAGCAATCCAGTTCAAGTTCTAGGATGTGTATTGAACACAACTGAGGCAAATCTTTGACTCTCAAAGTGTGTTTGTTCTCAGGACAGGTATAGAATTTTCCTTAAATGTTCTCCTGAATCCTAATCCATGTGCTGCTACAGTAGGGATTTTTTCTGGGGTTTTCATCTGCTTAAAACTTTTCAAGTTGTAATTCGCCTTTTAGTTTTTCTTTTTCTGTTTTGCTTTAGAACTCCTACCTTTTATTTTCTCTTACACATTGGCTTTGATTTTGTTTACAGGATTTTTATTTTGATTTTTTAGGGGCTTCAGAGTTACACAAAAAGATTATTGACAAAGTTGTTTATTATTGGAAGGGAAGAATTTCTTTACCTGAAAATTCCACAAGAGTTCAAACTCCTAAAAATTTATAGAAGCTATTCATTATAGTTTTATTTTAGGAACTCTTCCTATAAAATCATAGCAAATACTTTTCTATATTATGTAAAATGTCCCACTGATTATTTTAATTATCCTACATTTTTTTAAAGTATCTTTATTGTTGAAAGTATTGCAACACTTCTTTTCTCCCCATTGACCCCTTTCATTCACCTTCACCCTCACCCCACCCCCCTAAGCCTTTACCACTACTCTATTGTCTGAGTCCATAGGTTATGCAGATCATGCCTATAAATTCTTTGGTTAATCTCCTTCTCCCCAACTCTCCCCACCTTCACTAATCATCCTACTTTTGTGAGTAACTCTATGACTCCACACAAGTGGACTTGGTTTGGTAAAATAATCACAGCCTCTAATAAACATCTTCTTTGTTGACCATTGTCTACATGGCCAATAAATAACTGGTTCAGATAACTGCCTCACCTAGACCTTAGGACACTCCTTAGGGGCCACTTTCCCAGGCATCACTATTACTAAAATATTGATTCCTTAGTTGGTATTCTGATGTGAATTCACAAAACTTCTTGAAAGTAATGATGCTGTTTTTTAATCCTGAAAATTCATGGGGTTGCACGTAATTGAGATACCAACTTTTGAACCTAATTCATATATGGATTTTTAGCTCAGCTTGCCCTTAAAACTGAATATCACTAGATAACACAAAATATTGATTGCATGTAAATGACAAGTTTTCAGGAAGAGAAAGAAGGCTCATTTCTCTTCATTGACTATGAATCAATGTGGGGACCATTAGTGTGCAGGACCTCAAATAACAATAACAAAAATAATAGCTTCTAACATTCATCAAATACTCATTAGATTAGTTGTTAATCCTCCAAAAAACATTATTATTATCATTTTAGAGATGAGCAAAAATTACTTCTAGAGGTAAGGAAACTTATTTAAGTCTAAAGAACTAGTCAGGGACAGACCTCGCATTTAAACCTAGGCTTGAACCTAAGCTCTTAACTACCCTGTCTTCTTAAGAGATAACCCTTTCTATGAAATGGGTTCCATCTGGTCTGGAGTCCCACCAAGAGCAATTCGCCTGCTTGAAATAAAGGATCATTTACTTGTGTCTTTCCTGCTCATACAGGAGTCTAGGCTGAGTCTTGCTATAGGAAGAGGGGTCAGCTGGACCTTTCCCTTTGGTCAGGGGAGGGATGAAGATCACTACGTTCCACCTTCAGAAACAAAAGCAGAACAGGACACCAGTGAGGTTTCCAGCTGCCTTCTTGATTTGGTTGGGATGTTTGGAATTATAGTGTGGGGTTATATTTTCTAAACTAAAATTTCCAAAATTCCATAATTTGTCATATTTCTTGTATTTTTTGCTTTCCTCTGGTGATTGGTAGTTAAACCCTTAAAACTCAGAGGGGCTGTGTATTGTTCTATGGAGGCCTCAGGAAACTAGGAGCCTGGGTAGGCACAGTTCTGTTTCTCACTGGTCCTGCAGAGAGAAGAATCCGATAGGATAGTGTGGGTAATGGGCAGCTTTAAAAAAGAAAGAAGATACCTATGAAATGATCAAAAATATAGTATCAATTGAGAAAAAAGCAAGAAGCAGAATGATATGTACAGAGCCATTTCATTTATTCAAATACGAATCCATAAACTACGTAACACTATAGACTTTTGTAGATTCATTTATGTATGAAAGAAACAAAAAATGGAATGGAAGATTATATAGAATCATGACAGTGCTGCTTCTAGGGCGGTGGGAACTTAGAGTTACAATATTTAAATTTTTTTATAATAGAAGGAAAACAATATGTGTTATTTTGGGATGGTGGAATGTGATGTAATATTTTTTGAACTTTTTCATAATTTAAAAGTTCTCAAAGTAAATCAACTTACTAGTAAAAAAAAAGAAACAAAAAATAGAGGTGGGGAGGCAAAGTCACTGGGAACTTCAAAAGAAAAGATAGGACATGTAGCAATTTTCAGTCTTTGGAGCTGACTCTAATCTAGATTTAAATAACCATGAAAATTCCTAGGCATGTTTCATTTTATTTTAGAAGTTGAAAAATGCAGGACTCTTGCTGGTCTGTGTATGAAGGAGTAGTTTTGCAGGAGGAAGGATTTTTTTGGAGGAAGGGCTAGGTCACATGTACACATAGCATTACTAACAATCCAAGTCTGCACTCTGGACATTGAAAAGTCTGAAACAATAGCCTGATCAAAGTTTGCTTTCAGTATATGACCATTCTTGTTTTCCTTGATTCTTTCTTTTAAATAATATATTTCTATTGATTTTAGAGAGAAAGGGAGAGGGATAGAGATATAGGAACATCAATGATGAGAGAGGATCATTGATTGGCTGCCTCCTACATGCCCCCTACTGGGGATCGAGCCCACAACCAGGCATGTGCCCTTGGCTGGAATCAAACCTTGGACCCTTCAGTCTGCAGGCCAACACTCTATCCACTGAGCCACACTGGCGAGCGCTCCCTTGATTCTTTACAGCCCTCTTTTCTCCACAATTGGTAAACAGTGCATTTCCCAGGGGTTTGCTGTGTGGTGTAGGACAGTAAGTTTCCTGAGAGCAACTGGATTCAACTAGTGCCATTAGTTGCCCTGAGTTTCTTTTGCTTCACTGGATTCATACAGTTCCTACTCCATTTCTATATTCATGCAAAATGCTCTGCCCTTTTATTTAAATCCCAATGAAGGAGCAGCAGAATATTAGGAAAGGTCATGCTGGAAAAATTTGATATGGCATCAGAGAGCAGTGTGATCAAACAAATCATACAGAGTATGGCATTTTCACACCAGCACTTAGTTTAGTAGCCTGAGGTATAACATTAAGGTTTTTGTTTTGTGTGTGTGTTTTAGTATCTCTTAAAAATATACATCTCCCCTCCCCACCAAGCAAACAAACAAATAAAAATAAGGAGCTCCAGGTCTAATCCACAACCTGTTATGTATACAGGGGTCTGTCTGAAAAGAAGATGCCATCTCAGGGTTGTAACTATGATTTTATGATTTTCATTCTGAATATAAGAATCCAAATGAGGTGGCCTTAAAAACGTTCAGAGCATTGCAAGAAACCAGCAGGCAATATTTTCTAGTTTTTTTTTTAATGTCAATGACATTGACAATGGGTAAGACAGAGAACCCAGGGGCAGTAATCCTAATTCTCAAAGGAATTCACAGGGAACTTTGTAAGGAGCTCCTCCTCCTTCCTCCCAAAGTGGTCATTTCCAGATCAAGATTGACCCAGTATCTCCACAAGGGCTAAACTAGGCTAGACAGTTATAGTCGAAACCAGCAGCAACCTCAGTGATCTTTCCTCTGGACCCTCTGTGATCTTTGGAGTGGCCCTCTAATGAGAACTCTAAAGCTGGGTCAACAAAATCTACCCTGCAAGCCAAGTCCTGCCCACCACTTGTTTTGTGTGTGTGTGTGTGAGTGTGTGTGTGTGTGTGTGTGTGTGTGTGTGTGTGTGCGTGTGTGAATTGCAGAGAAGAGGGTTGTTTGTAGGAAAGAGAAGTAAAGATGCAGTTTGGAGCTGCCATGGTTCTATGAGTTTGCAAGTTACTTATGTCATCTGCAATTACCATACAGTGCCCTCCTGCACCAACACTGCAGAAGGTCAAATAGCCATGGTCATTTCTAATCAAGGGATGCTGATAAGGTCATCTATACTTCCTGTAAATTATACCAATATTGTTCACAATTTTCCAAAAGTAATCTTTGATTTCCCAGGTAGATTTTCTTTCCCACAACTCCCAAGGTCCCTTCAAGGCAATCAAGGGGTACCTCCCTTTGTTGAGGCAAGGAATCCCTTAAGCCTTTACCATGCCCGATACCCGGGAAATTGGAGAACACTACTGCCCTTCTATGTGTTATTCTGTCCTTATACAATCTTGAGAGAAAATGGCAGCTATTATTTTGCACACTGCACCAATGAGAAGTCTAAAGCTCAAAGATTAAACACTTTATCCAGAGTCAGAACTCAGATGTTTGGCGCTTCACCCTTCCTTCCTTTCCTGGGACCAAGTAGCCACCTGTTGAAATATGGCAGGCTTTGTGCTGAACTAATTGTCTCTAACTAGGAGGACATCCCTATAGAACATTCTCTGACTTTCTGAGAAAATTTCATTACATTGATTTGCAAAATGACCCCAAACTATCACCATATGTGCATCACTTAAAAGTTATAAAGATAGTTTGGCTGGTGTGGCTCATTAGGTGATTGTTGACCTTTGCACCAGGAGGTCACCAATTTGATTCCCAGTCAGGGCACATGCCTGGGTTGTGGGCTTGTTCCCCAGCAGTGGTTATGCAGGAAACAACCAATCAATGTTGATGTTTCCATCTCTCGTCCCTTCCTCTCTCTAAAACCAATAAAACATTTTTTTTTAAAAAAGGGGATTTAGAGATAGAATTTCTACCAAAGAATTTCATACCACCAAAGAGCAAATTTGGTGTGAAAGTATTCCCCCCACTCCCAAAACTTTACGCTTCAAAGGAGAAAATAGAAAAAATAGAAATATAATAAAATGCGACGACTGAATAACCATTTAAGAAAAATGTAAAGCTGACTTCTTAAGCAAAATGTATTTTAGAGGGAGCAAGGATTTCCGTGTGAAAAATAAAACCATAAAATACTAGATTAAAATATAAAAGGATAATTTTACAGCCCTAGGTAAGGGAGCTTCTTTCCATGCATGACAAGTAGCCCAGATGCAAATACTGATGGGGTGAGATTCTTCATCAAACCAGGGTTTCTCTGACTCTGTGGCCACCAAATAATTGGATCATGATTCATTGTTTCATATAGCAATAGTAGCAAATACTTTTTCAGCATTTATTTATCATTGTGATAAATATTGTACATGAATTTCTTCACTTAATCTTCACCATACCCCAACGATTTTCAACTGGAATGCTTCAAGAATATTTAAAACATGGATACCTCACTGTTTAGTCAGGGGCACTGGCCTCTTTTCCCTTAGATAGTTAAGTAAAAAAAATGACAACAGCTAACACAACAATAGCCATCTGGTGCGAATGAATCAAAATTATACCTATTTTTTTTGTCAGACTGGCATAAAATATAGTTTTGGCATGCTGCAGAATTTTAGAAACTATTTTATGCTACAGCCTCATGAAAAAGACACTACAACTATGCCAACTGCACCTAATCGGACTCTATAGCATAGAGGATAGAATTGGCCAGAACGAGGCAGCCAGTATGTGGAGAAAAGATGTGAAGGCCAGGTCCACCTGAGGCTGTGTGTCTTCTGCTCTTCTCCACCAGGTAGACTTTCCTGCAGGAGAAGATGCTAAAGAGCTGTGCTGAATTCCTGACCCTCTGTGATGTTAGACTTCTCATGGTAACTTAATGAACTGGCATTACCTTCATCATCTTCTCCAGCTCATTCAACATGAGCTCAACTCCTAAGCCCCATCAAAATGGGGTGCCCAGACCGAACAAAAATCCTGAGACCCAGAACTCAGGATGGAGAAACTTGAGGAAGAAATTGATGGTTTAGCTCTGAGTGGCCAACTTGCACCATTTTTTTTTCTGTAATTTAACTGTTTATAAAAGAGCAAACATATAGCAGATAAAACATAACACAGATAGCACAGGATGTAACAGCTGTTTTAAGGGAATGCATTTCTGGTTTCCGAGGGGGCATAATATCAATGGAATGGCTCCTAAACTTTGTAACCCGACATTACATAGAGCACATGCATACAACTGACTATTTATGTAGAATAAAATTAATGTGAAGTTATGCTTGAAGTTAGATGAGCCTCCAGAAAATCAACTGAAAGGCAGATTTGGTGTACCCCTACACTCACCAGATTATGGCGATTTCACAGTGTCGACCTAAGTCAATTGAGAGCTTTGGGTAACACACTATATTCTGACAATTTACCACCCTCGGTACCTTGGCTGCTTGTCACAGCTCCCTGAAATCAATAAATAGCACTGGCACATTTCCCTGGCAGGGGTGTTGTTTTCAGTCAATTCTGGAAGGGCAGTTGTTGACAGGCAAGGAGGAAGCCGAACCCAGTGCTGCCATTGACCTTAGAAAAGGGTCGATTTCCATGCCTGGTCCAGACCACAGAGAATAAGTGTGGCACAAACAGGGAATTGATTAATTTAGTGGGAGAAAGACTGATTTTGAAGTATACAGTTTAAAAGTTCCTAAGATGTCTTGAAACAAAATGACTTATTATTTTAGTAAATGTACAGTTGTTGGGATTCCTGATTAGTGAGTATATCATGAACATGGTTTGTGTTTTCTGAAGTTTTCTAGAACATCTGACTTTCTGAAAGAGAAATCTTTATACTTTCTCTTCTTTGGTAGCCATTCACTTCTTAACTATAAAATCTGGCTTCAGCCCCACTGTTCTATTCACAGTATTCCTTTGCATTACCTTGCAATTGTCAAATTCCACATCTTTTTTTCACTGTTATCCTTGACCTCTCAGCAAATTTGATAATGTTTAACCCTTCTAGTTTTAGTGTCTTTTGCCTCAGGATTCGTGATATGATAGCCTCTGATTTCTGTTCCTTAGTTATATCTCATTCTCTCTCACTAATTGCTTTTACACTTCAACTTCAGATCTCCTAAATGGTGCTGTCTACCCAGAGGATCTATATTTGATGCTCTTCTTCTCTCTCCACATGTCCTGCCTCTCCAGGCTCATTTCCCCCGTGGCTATAATAACACACTAGTGAATGTCTTTCTGTATGGGTGTCCAGCTTCCTAAATTCCTGGCACCCTCTCCAGTGCCACTGACTGGCCAGATACCTTCACCTGGACACTCCACTCTGTTCTGCTCTTAGTTTTCAACCTTATTTAACTTCCTACCTCCCATGTTAAATGTCCTATTAGTTTACCAGAAATGTCCCCAGCATTTTCCTCCCAAAACACATTCTTCATACCTGACTTTGGTGTTTTTATTAGTGGTACTGCTTAAACAACTGCGAGTACAATCAGTTAAAAATGCCTTTTTTTATTTTTTAAAATATTATGTGAGGAGAGAGAATCCAAGATGGCAGCATAGCTAAACACCTACTCTGCTGCCTCACACAATTTCAAAACTACAACTAAAAGACGGAACAGGCTGAAACTGGTTTGGCTCAGTGGATAGAGCATCAGCCTGGGGACTGAAAGGTCCCAGGTTTGATTCCGGTCAAGGGCATGTACATTGGTTGCAGGCACAACCCCAGTAGGGGGCGTGCAGGAGGCAGCTGATCAATGTCTCTCTCTCATCAATGTTTCTGGCTTCTTATCCCTTTCCCTTCCTCTCTATGAAAAAAATCAATAAACTATATAAAAATAAATAAATAAATAAAAGACAGAACAGACATCATCCAGAACCACAGGAAAGCTGGCTGAGTGAAAATTCTACAACTCAAAGGAAAGAGAGGGGCTCACAGAGACCCAGAGGAGCTGCAAAAAGCTGAGGTATGGAGACATGTGCATGGAGTGGACGGGCAGTGGAGTGCCTGGCTGACTTCTAGAGGGAGGGAGACGGAGACTCTCAACAGCATTGAACCCCTTATCCTACGACACTAAACGCCAAGTCCAGCCAAAACTGATACGGGGTCAGTTTGGACTATGAAAAGGGAGAAGTGCACGGAAATTTAGGGGAGTCGCAAAAGATCAGAAGTCTGTGAGGACTGACTGCTAATTGTGCCGCTGGCTTTCACGAGTGGGCAGAAGACAGACCCTCCCAACTGTGTCACTTCTAACTTCACTAAACCCTGGTTTTGGGTGAAACCCTGGGGGATCCAGACTCATATGGTCCCAGAGTGAAGGGGAGCTGGAGAGGCAGCAGTCTAGAGGCACTGTGAGGGGTGAGCGCACACAAGGACTGCTCCAGTGATTACCCAGTCACGTGAGACTCAGGGACCGTGGAGGGCAGGACCGACTGAAAGGCAAGGCGGTCCCTTAAGCCCTGAGACTCCACTCCTCCCAAGCTCAACAGAGAGGCTTTCACAGTTTTGCAAGTCTGGTATCATAAGGCTGAATCCAACACAGAAGTTCTCCAGGCATAGTGAAAATGCTGAGACAAGGGAAGGGATCACAAACAAAAGAAATGGAGGAAAACAAACGACTGGATATAGAGTTCAAAAACCACGCTTATAAGGTTTTTCAAGAATATCCTAGAAAAGTTAGATAAAGTTAGTGAGAGTCAGGAGGAGATGAAAAAGAACCAACTAGAGATGAAAAAGAACCAACTAGAGATGGAAAATGTCCAACTAGAGATGAAAAAGGACCAAATAGAAATTAAACATACACTGACTGAAATAAAAAATATTATACAGAGACCTAACAGTAGACTAGAGGAAGGCACAAATCAAGTAAAAAATTTGAAATATAAAGAATCAGAAAACACTCAACTGGAAAAGCAAGAAGAGAAAAGAATCCAAAAATGTGAAGATAATATAAGGAGCCTCTGGGACAACTTCAAGCGTACCAACATCAAAATTATGGGGGTGCCAGAGGAAGAGAGAGAGAGCAACATACTGAAAACCTATTTAAAGAAATAATGACTGAAAATTTCCCACATCTGGTGAAAGAAATAGACTTACAAGTCCAGGAAGCACACAGAACCCCATATAAAAGGAATCCAATGAGGACTATACCAAGACACATCGTAATTAAAATACCAAGAGCAAACGACAAGGAAAGAATATTAAAAGCAGCAAGAGAAAAACAATTAATTACCTACAAGGGAGCACCCATATGATTGTCAGCTGATTTCTCAACAGAAACGATGCAGGCCAGACGGGAGTGGCAAGAAATATTCAACGTGATGAATAGCAAGAACCTACAACCAAGAATACTCTATCCAGCAAAGCTATCATTCAGAATTGAAGGGCAGATAAAGAGCTTCACAGATAAGAAAAAGCTAAAGGAGTTCATCAACTCCAAACCAGTATTATATGA
>PVJN01042577.1:0-18203 GCA_004026805.1 Lasiurus borealis | reverse complement strand
GGTGAGCCACGCTGAAGCGTCAGCCGTTGGCGAGAGTTCCATTCTAGCCCTCCTCCCTTCGCTCGCCTCACTCCAGCGCCAGAGTCCCCACCCCTCCGGCGGGTTCTGATTAGCCACTTCCGATGCCAGGGGCCGCGATTGGCCCACCGGGTCTCTGGTCCCACTTCCTCCCCCTTGAAGGCACTACGGCGGCTCCAAGGAGGGGAGGGGAGCAAGGGACGGCCGGTCCCGTCAGTCAGGCAACTGTAGCCGCCCGGAGCGGATGGCGGCGGCGATCGCGGCCTCACTTGCCGCCGGTGGTGAGGAGGCGGCGGCCACGATCTCCGTCCCAGGACCTCCGGGTCTGCCTGGGAGCCGCAGTGCAGAGCGGGCCCTCGAGGAGGCCGTGGCTACCGGGACCCTGAACCTGTCTAACCGGCGCTTGAAGCATTTCCCCCGGGGCGCGGCCCGCAGCTACGACCTGTCAGACATCACCCAGGCCGGTGAGTGCTCCGCACCCAGAGCCCCGCCGGGACCCTCATTTGCATTGCCCCGCCCCCTCGCTCGCTTGCTTCTCGGGGGGCCGGGGAGTCTGGCCCTGCACTCGGCCGGCCGGCGGCGTTCTGGACCCGCTGATTTGCATAAGTCGCCCCCTCCCCGCCTTAAGAACTGCCGGACAACGAACGCGTCTCGCGTTTCCTTGGAAAGCCCAGCGTTCCTGGCCGAATGTTGTGATTCCCTTTCCACCCTCTCCTCCCTCCCCCCCCACCCCGCACCTCCGCTTCTCTTTACGTGCATATTGGCGCACCTGTAGGATGGTCCCTCCTCTTACCTGGCTGGCTTATTTGCCTGTTTTTGTTTTTTTTCCCTCCAACTTCAGTTCCGATCGGTCCATAAAGGAGCCCCCATGAGTCCCTCTAATGACTCCTTTCTCTTCCTCCTCCACATCGTCTGCAACTCCGTCCCCGATCCGAGCAGACGTGGGACCTCCTTCCCATGGATTTGTCCCTAGCAACCCAATGTTTCTGCTTACTGTGCTAGCAGTCTCGCCCTCTGAGGTCCCAGGCCCTTTCCACTCTTCACCCAGCCAGCCCGTGGGAAAGAAGCAAGTTTTTCATCTTCCCTCTGCTCCCCAATTCTTCCTCCTTATTCCTGACCCCTCTTATCTGAAACTCCTTCTCCTTCTCCCTGCGTGTGTGAGGTCACTATGGAGCCCATGACCTCATAGGGACTCTAGAATTCCCATTTCTGTTTCTGCTTTCCCCAGGGGGGAGAGACCAGGCAATTGCTAAAAGGAAGGAAATCTTATCTCCTTGCTAGGAGTGCTGGAAGCCTAGAGACTGTCTGACTATCCTTCCACTCCCCATCGGCAGGATCCTTCTAATCATGCTTCCTACACCCTGGTGTCTGGTGGTGGTGGGGTTTGGGGGACTCTACTGTGACAGGTGAGTCAGTCCTCAGCTGCTCTGGAGATGACTGTGACCTTGAACTGGCAGCTGTGTGTGTGTGTGTGTGTGTGTGTGTGCGCGCGCGTGTGCTCGAGCGTGCAGGAGTTGGAACAAGGGAGGAGGACTGCATTCCCGAAACCACACCCCCGCCTAGCCCTGGGTGGGACTTGGGACTGGATGAGAGTGTCCTCCTGTTGACACTGCCCTTGGACTGCATTTTTCACCTAGCAGGTGCCTGTTCACCTGCAAACACTCAAGTGGGTATGGACATTCTCTCCCACTGCTCTGGAGGGAATCAGTTTAAACCTTTCCACTTTTCTTGGGTTGTTGGGTAAACTAACTTGCCCACTATGCAGTGAGTTCAGGGACTGGGTGAGCCCCAGGAGCCATCCTCTCTGTCTCCCCGAGTCTCCTAACCCCCAAGCTCCAGATTGACCTCAGCAGCTGTGCGACACTCAGTGTCTGTTCTCTTTCCCCTCCCCCTTGCTTATTTTTTTGACAAAGACCAAATGTTATTCTTTACTTCCTTAGGGCTCGGTCTCAGTGAGTAGACTCCTGGGGAAAACTACCAAGAACTCCCTGATCCTCCTAGCTCTCCCCCCTCTCAGTCTCCTCCCTCGGCATTCTGGCTCAGGGTGCAGCCAGTTCTCTTGTGAGTGAGCTTATGCGGTGAAGCGGGGAAACCTCAGCTTTCTGAGAACCCTCTCTGCCCTGTTCTTCATGCAGGAATTCTCAGAACTTTCAGGGCCCAGATTCTAGGCCAGTGGGGTCTGTCTTATTCAGAACTCTCTTTTCTGTCCCCTCTTCTCAAACAGGGTGCCTGTAGCTTAAGGTGGAAAGAGGAAGTCACAAAAACACAGTATTGCCCATACCCTGCCCTCCAACCCAGACTAAAAGCTTCACCACTCATGCCGGGATAAGTGTGAACTTCTGCATTCCCAGCTCTTTCTGAAACAGTGTTTTCCAGGCATATTACCTATGGCATAGGCCCCTGATATCCCTTGGACTTCATTCCTGGTGCCTCATAGCAGGATGACTCCTGAGATGGGAGGAGGGGCCACTTTCACAAAGGAGAAGTGCAGCTCATTCTCTCACAGACCACATCCTGTGCCTTCTATACCCTCCCTCCTCCTGCCTGGGCTCCCTTCCGCTCCTAGCTTTTGACCCTGCCACCTGCCTACCCCATCATAAATTGTTCTGTCCTTTCATCCATACCTGTGTGTACACACACATTTGGTGGATGCAGAGAAAACAGGCAGGTGGAGGGTGAGAGTGGGAGGACAGCATTTGGTCCTCCCACCCTATCTGTAACTATCTTTTCCTGCGACAGGTCTTGTGTGCACCGAAGTTGGGAGCAGAGAGGGAGAGAGAATGATTCCTGGGGCATTAGGCTGTCATCCACTCAAGCAAACACAAGGCCCACCAGAGACAGAACCTGACAGATTCATTTCCTGTCACAAGACCCATTTCCTTGGGGGCTATATCCCAGATTCTCCTCCCTCAGCTTTTGCTCATTCTTCCCTGGGGAAGACCATTTAAGAAGTTCACCCAAGTACTGCTGCTCAGGACTTCCCCCAGCAGCCCTGGGCCCCTCCCAGTACAGGCCAGTAGAAGAAACATAAACCCAAACATAGAGGTTTAAGCAGTGAGTTCTCCATATTGATGGGAACCCAAAATGCCTGATTTCTTGCATTGTACTGGCAGGCCACCACTCGAGTTAAAGCGGCAGTAAAAGACTACCCGCCTTCCCATCCTCTTCACTAGTCTCTGTGTTCAAGACACAGGCAAAGGGGGTGATTGCTTGAAGTCTGGGCAATAAGAGTGGAAGATAGAAGAGGGTTGGTAGGGCTATAAGAGGGTGGGAATGCGTGAGCCCTGAAGAAAGTGTGTCTGGATGGGAGGGACTAGAGGACTCTAGCTTCCACCTCCAGCTTGGTTGATTGCCCTTCCTGGTCCTTGGGAATCTATGACTTCATAGATCCTTGGACCTGGTTTGCTGTTCCAAGGGGCTGGTGAAAAACCGTTGTCCAGAGTTGGGAGCCTTAATTCTAGAGCCAGGCTTTAATCACCCTTGGCTTTTCCCCGGACCAAACACAGGTTAAGGTTGGGAGTTAGGAACCCTGATGAAGAATGGGCTTTCTCAATGGTCTCTCCTAGAGATTGTCTATATTCTTATCTTGAGCCTCCCAGTTCTTCACAATGTTACTTTCTTTGGAGTACTAGCACTCTGCTATGATCTTTGCCTTCCATCTCTCCTGGCATCACAGAGCAACAGGAAACCACAAGAGTTATAGAATCCAGTCACCATTCCAATATAGCCCTTCATTTGTTTGTTTGAAGACAGCATCCATGGCTTGTCCCCACACCCCTAATTCTGAGTTTCTCTAGTCCAGTGACCCTAAGACCTTTGCCTTCCCTTTGCCATTCTGAGCATTCTTGGAATGTGCTCTAGTTTGCAGAAGGCTTTGTTCTTCCAGGTAGCCCAGGTTTATAGGCCTGATTCTTCAGTCTGCTGGGAAGGTAGAGGGCTGGGCATCTGGCTCTGGAGAATTTCAAGGTGGTCCTGTCCAGGCTTGGCCTCTCTACAGCTCTCCCCTGACACTTGTTTCCCTTAGACCTGTCCCGGAACCGGTTCCCCGAGGTACCAGAGGCAGCGTGCCAGCTGGTGTCCCTGGAGGGCTTGAGCCTCTACCACAATTGTCTGAGATGCCTGAACCCAGCTTTGGGGAATCTCACAGCCCTCACCTACCTCAACCTCAGGTAAGGAGGCAGGGCCAGGGAAAGGTGCAGCTTATCCTTCTCAGCCCCAAGCACCAGTGTACAGTACCCTGGGGGACCCTCCTGGTGACTTTTAGAGGAGGGCCATACTGGGATGCTCTGCCTGGGGAGTGAACCCACTGCCTTTCTTCCTTCCACAGCCGAAACCAGCTGTCATCGCTGCCGCCCTACATCTGCCAGCTGCCCCTGCGGGTACTCATTGTCAGCAACAACAAACTGGGAGCCCTACCTCCCGACATCAGCACCTTGGGAAGTCTTCGGCAGCTTGTGAGAATGGGGAGCAGGGGGAGAAGAGGGACTGTAAAGCCAGGCACCAGGACCTTTTGGAGGGAGAAGTGAAGGAAAGGCAGGATGCGCCCTAGGGGTGAGGCCCAGACTAAAGGAGGAGGCCAGAGACAGGAGACAGCTCCTGGTCTGTGGCTTCTTCCTAGTATTCTCCTCATTCCAGGATGTGAGCAGCAATGAGTTGCAGTCCCTCCCCACAGAGCTGTGCAGCCTCCCTTCCTTGCGGGATCTCAATGTTCGGAGGAACCAGCTCAGCACCCTGCCTGATGGTAAGGAAAATGAAGAACTGGAGATGTGGGGTGGAGAAAGAGAGAGACAGACAGACAGAAGTTAGAGAAAAGTTAGAGAAAGGGAATCTCTTCCACAGAAAAATAATGCTTAGTTGACCAGGGTTTTGCATTGTATCAAACTAAGTTATTTTATTTGTTCTTGTCCAGCAACCCTCTGAAGCTGGCAAGACATGGGTTATTTGCTCTGTTTTACAAATGTGGGAAAAGATACAGAAAGGGGAGTAGGTGAGTGCATCGGTACCCTGTAGAATCTCAAGGTCAGAAGGGGCCTTTAAGGTTATCCTGTGTCACCACTCACCCCAGCAGGAGTTCTCAAGCACCTGAGTCAGATGATGCCCTGCACCTCCTCCCCAGAGAATCTGAATCAGTGGGGCCACATGCTGGAGCCCAACCAGCTCCATTTTAATGAGCTAATTGTGATGCACCCCAACATTTGATAGCTTCTGCTCAAAAGCAGCCACACCTTTTATTCAGCCAGCATTGTTGTATATATGTGTTCCCTGTGCTTTAGGTGGGGACCAGGTAAATGTGAGTTATATTTCTCAGATCTGGGGCCATCTCTTAAAATGTGATGGCTTAATTAAATCTTATTTTAATGGGAGAGAAACAGGAGGAAGTTCTAGAACAGGATACTTAGAAAGCTACAGGAGCTCTACACAGGGAGGCACTGGCTCTGCTGGGGAACTTGAAGGTTTTGCTCCAGAGGTGCAGTAGGAGTTGGCCATTGAAGGAGAGTTCTCCACCTTCTGCAGCCTAGGCAGAGGAAACCCCATATGCAAAGCATGTGGATGGGAATAAACCTGGTCCAGCATAGAAAGTGCTAGGCAGAAAGGACCTGTGCCATGCTAACCTTGGTTTGAAGAACAAGAGAGAGGCGTCAAGTGGTCATCTATTTTCTCTGGGCTTCCCCTTACTCCTATGCTAGCCCTCTTGTGAGTCGGTAGGGTTACAGATAAACTCTGTCTGGGCCGTAAAAGAGACCTCAGAAAAATGTCCTGGGAACACAGAGGAAGGAGCAATGAATTCCAACTTAAGGTTGGGAAAGATTGCATGGAGAAGGTGATGAGCTGAACCTTGAAAGATGTGTGGATAGAACAATGGCATTCTCCTCATTGTGCAAAACAGCATGTGAAAAGGCCCAAAAGTCAAGGGGCTGGAGGGTTATCTGATATGGTATGAGGATGGGCAGTGAGATGGGAAACATGAGCTGAGCCAGATCAGACAAAGGCACCCCTACCTATGGGCAAGCACAGTCTCACCCAGGGAGCAGGACTTGGCTAGTGAAGCGCATGTGAGATTGCAGCCCCTCCTGCCTGGGTGCCGTTTTTTTTTTTCTCTTTTTTTCTGTGATACCTGGGTGCCTTTTTGTGGGGCACAGATCACTTATCCTCAGCAACCCCAGCTGTAAGTCATGGAAAGTTTTTGAGCAACATGGTATCAGCGTTGGTTTGATTTGGGGCTTGTGATGGTCACTTGAGAAAAAAGGGGTGGTTGGCGTGGGAAGTGGTCAGGGAGGAGAAATGGAGGAAGCACCTAGGATGAGTATGACCTGAAGTTGATAGGGGAGGGAGGCATGAAGGTGAGGCATATCTGAGCAGGAATAGGAACAGGGATACTGTTCTTAAATAATGCCCTCAGACAGCCAGGCCACAGCGGAAAGCAGAGGAAGTGAGCCCTTGGGGCCTACTCCTGACTTATCTTCACGCACCCTCAGAGCTGGGGGACCTTCCTCTTGTCCGCCTGGATTTTTCCTGTAACCGCATCTCCCGCATCCCGATCTCCTTCTGCCGCCTCAGGCACCTGCAGGTCATTCTGCTGGACAGCAACCCCCTGCAAAGCCCACCTGCCCAGGTAAGAGGTGGGCCTGGGGCAGACACTGGAGACAGGGTTGAGATTGGGCGGGAGTGTGGGTGGGTCCCTTTAGTAGCTAAGTAGGATCTCGGATACCTCCTGCTTCTCCCTAACTCCTTTTGTGCTCATCTTCACACTTAGATCTGCCTGAAGGGGAAACTTCACATCTTCAAGTATTTGTCAACAGAGGCTGGGCGGCGTGGGGGCGCTACATTGGGGGACCTGGCCCCTTCCCGCCCCCCGAGTTTTAGCCCCTGGTAAATAAGGGTGTGGGAAGGAAGCCTGGATCCCTAATACCCCTTTCTGGCACCAGTATCCCCATGGTTTCCAGAGGGAGGATGGGCGGAGGGTTGGTACCCAGTATAGGACTGACCAGCTCTCCCTTACTGGCCACAGCCCAGCTGAGGACTTATTTCCGGGACGTCGGTACGATGGTGGGCTGGATTCAGGCTTCCACAGTGTTGACAGTGGCAGCAAGAGGTGGTCTGGAAATGAGGTAAGTGCCTCCCTTCCAATGGACATTGGTGATCTCAGTCCTGGAGGAGAACCTCTGATTCAGGACCCTTTGCCTTTTACCTCTAAATCTCAGAGTGATAGATGGCGGCTGGAGCTGTCTTCTTCCTTCCCTTGCCCAAGCATCCTGGGGAAGGGCTGGCTTAGCAGTGGGCCCTAAGGCCCTGAACCCATGAGTCCCCAGTTGTCTTCCATCTCTGCATTTCTGCATTTATAGTCAACTGATGACTTTTCGGAGTTGTCATTCCGGATATCGGAGCTGGCCCGGGAGCCTCGGGGGCCCAAGGAGCGGAAGGAGGATGGCTGTGGTGAGTGGTGGTGTCAGGGCCCTGGGACTGAGGTAAATGGACAAGCCTGAAGATCCCTATCTACTTGCTGACGTGTCCTGCCTCTCCAGCTGATGGAGACCCTGAGCAGATTGACTTCATTGACAGCCACGTGCCTGGGGAGGATGAAGAGCGAGGTGCTGCCAAGGTGAGGGACTAGCCCTTGTCTATTGTCCATCTGCTTGAGAGGAGAGCTGGAGGGAGGGGCCAGTGCAGGCTTGGAGATCAGGGCTCCCTCAGTTCCTCCTTCTGTTGTTCTTTCTTTAGGAGCAGCAGCCACCAGAATTAAACCCTGTAGCAGGGGACAGGGAGAGGGCACCAAGCAGCAGGTATCAGAGCCATCTGAGCTGGCACTCCTTTCTTTACTCAATCTCCTTGCACCATCTCTCTTCTCTGACCTACTCTACCCCTCTCATCCTGCCTTTGCCCTTCAGGCGGGAGGAACTGTCTGGAGAGGAACGGCGCCGCCCAGACACTTTGCAGCTGTGGCAGGAGCGTGAGCGGAGGCAGCAGCAGCAACAACAACAGAGTGGAGTGTGGGGGGCCCTCAGGAAGGACAGGTATGGGCACAGGAGCTATTGTCAGGTGGTGGGCCCTGGAAATGAGTGGAAATGAGCCCTCCTGAGCTACTCTGCCCCTCAGGATTGGCAGCCCTCTGCCTAACACTGCTGACCCACATCTCTTCCTTCACTTTCTAGTTTTCAGAAGCTGGGGGTCAGGGCTCCTGGTGGAGGTGCTACAGCCTTGCCCACTCAGGCCGCTTACAAGTATGTGTCCTCCAAGACTGCACCTCCCTGACCTGCCTTCCTGCACATCTTCCCTCTGCCCATGCCTTCTAATTCCCATTCTGTCTCCTCAGCGGCATGCCCAAGTCCAGTGCCACCCAACTGGGAGCTTCAGGGGGACAGGGAGCTCCTGTCTCAGCCCCCACCTCTCAGGAGTCCCTTCCTATAGGTGGACCAGGTGTGACAGGGGCGTTGGGAAGAGGATGGGGCTTGTATAGGTGAGGGGTAGCCTGAGAGAAGAGTGGGACACTGAGGAGATGTCTCTCAACTGACCCTGTCCCCTGCCTCTGTTGTCTAGTGACAGCACCTGCTCCTCGGCCACTTGGCTCCATCCAGAGACCAAATAGCTTCCTCTTCCGTTCTTCCTCTCAGAGTGGCTCAGGTGGGTCTCCCCTGCCTAGTACTAACCCAGTGCTAATGCAGCACTAACCCAGGCTGCAGTCACCCCCTGGCCTGGGAGTTCTCTGGTCAATTGTCTCTTTGTGTTGAAAATCCCACAAACACAGAGACAGGCGATGTGTGTGCCAGACACTGTAATCCAGCCACAAAGTCTACAGTGGTAGTGGAGACGGCCCCCACACTCTCCTTTTCTCCAGGTCCTTCCTCACCAGACTCTGTCTTGAGACCTCGGCGATCCCCCCAGCTTCTGGATGAGAAGGAGCTAATGGCTCAATTGCGCCAGGTAAGTGAGTGGGGATCTGCCTAAGTGGGGCCAGGGCTCAGCATGGCACCTCCTGGTTTCCTGGCCTCTCTCAATATATTCTTTGTCCAACCTGGTGCTTTGGCTGAGGACGGGAGATACAGGCTAGAGTTCCCTGCTGACTCTGACGTTCTCATCCCCCCATCCTCCTCCTTTCCCTGCCTTTCAGGTCCTTGAGTCACGGCTGCAGCGGCCCCTGCCTGAGGACCTGGCAGAAGCTCTGGCCAACGGCGTCATCCTCTGTCAGCTGGCCAACCAGCTGAGGCCCCGCTCTGTGCCCTTCATTCATGTGCCCTCACCTGCTGTGGTTGGTTGGGGCACAGGGTGGGAAGTAGGGAATGGGACAGGGGAATCCTGTGGCCCTCCCTTAATCTCTTATCTTTTTTCCTTTCTCACATATCCCCAGCCAAAACTCAGTACCCTCAAGTCTCGGAAGAATGTGGAGAGTTTCTTAGAAGCCTGTCGAAAAATGGGGGTTCCTGAGGTATGGGGGGTTGATCTCAGGATCCTGGGGCTGGTCTGTTATAAAGAGTGGTAGCATTCTGGGCTTAGTTGAACCTTTTGCATAGATGGCAGGGTTCCATTCACAGGGAATATGTGCTCCCCAGAAGGAAGTCCCTGTCCTGCATGCCTCCCTTCCCTGCATGCCTCTACCCTGCACTCTGCATGTTGGCATGCCTCTGGCTCTGGCATGTGAGGGCAGGGGGTGGAAAGAATTGTCTTGTTGCTGATGATGACGTCTGCCTTTGTCCTTGTCCATCTGTCCTACTCTCCCTTCCCAGGCTGACCTGTGCTCGCCCTCGGATCTCCTCCAGGGCACCGCCCAGGGGCTGTGGACCACCCTGGAGGCCGTGAAGCGGGTGGGGGGCAGGGCCCCCCAACCACTCTGGCCCCCCTCTGGTCTGGGTGGCTTCGTCCTCTTCTACGTGGTCCTCATGCTGCTGCTCTATGTCGTCTACACTCGGCTCCTGGGTTCCTAGGACCTGAAGTCACCCCTTCCCCCACCACCTTGTCCTATTTCTATTTATAAGACTCCTGTGCAACCCCCATGCCCACCATTGGTGCCTTCAGCCCCTACCAAAGACACTAGTGAACCCTCTTCCCCTCACAAACACTGACTTCAGAGGCCCCACTCTGGTATCCCCAGATCCTGGGCCCCCAGCCTCTGGCCCCTCCCATCTCAGTGCTGATGGTGCCTTCATACCTTCTCCCACCCAGCCCTGCCCTCTGCTCCCCAAGAAGGGGTGGATTTTAACCTTCCTATTTTCACTCTCTCTCCATCCCCTACTCCCCACCCCCGATATAGGGGGCTAAATTATCTATATTTTGTAGAGAGAACTCTATATTTGTAGGAGATGCAAGGCCCAGTCTGGGTCCCCATCTCATGTATAAATTGTACAGACTGTGGCTGCCTGTGTGTGTGTGTTTGCGTCTGCTCCTACTGTGGCCAGGCCCAGTCCTGGCAGTACCCATTGGGCTCTATGTGCCAGCCAGCCTGCCTACTCCAGCATTTTCCATGGAAATGACAGGTCTTTCCTCCCCTATGAGCCTTGGTCCCTGTGTCATCTCCCTTCTGTTATCTGCTAGCAACATCTTTGCTTTTCATTTGTCCCCAAGCCATGTCCAGGGTGCCCTGACTGCACCTCCTACATTTTTAAGGGCCATCCTGTCAGCTTCCTTTGATCAGGCTCCTTTAGGGTATCTCCCACCCTGCCTGCCCTCTGCCAAGGGCTGGGAAGCCCAGAGGAAAATATATGCAGGGGGATTTAATCTGGGCCCCTTCCCCCCAGGAGTCCCTGTGCCAGCCCCACCACATCCTGGAAGAGGAGGGGGCCCCAGGAAGGGGTCTCCCCTACATCGCTGCTGTCGTCCACGCACTGCTGGAGCAGTCTTAGGGGTTGAGGTAGGGGCACAGGGCCACGACCGGCCTGGGATCCAGGAACGGAAGACAAGCAGGCCTGGGCTCTGCTGTAGCCAGGACTGGTGAGGGTGCCCTCGCCTGGCCGTGTTCCACAGGCACCCCGTTGGGTTGGAAGCAGGCCTGCTCAGCAAGGTGCCTGGATTCCTCTGAGTGTGACTGAGGGTCTGGGATGGAAGATGGGGCATCGGATGTTGTGTCAAGTGCAATAAAGAAGCTGGAAGGTCTCTAAGTTGCCGCTGGTCTCTGTATCTGCGAAGGAAAGTGGTGAAAGCAATGCATTGTGGGAAAGGGACTGCCTCCATTCCACAGCTGGGTTCTAAGTGACCTTTGCTCGGCGCTACCCTCTGAAGGCAGGCCGGGCTGCGCAACCCCTGCCCCCACCAACAGGGGTCGCCCCTGGGAGCCCGCCGGGAGCGCATGCCACGTGGCCGGAAACGCACTGAGTGTTGGCGTCGCTGCGAGGCCCTGTGAAGTGGGTGAGGTGGGCGGGCAACCTGGACCCAGCGGGACAGACAGGCTAGTGCCCAACCTTGAGGGAGGCTGGGGTCGCGTGGGGGTCAGGGGGCGGCAAGGCAGACACGGGTGGGAGGCCTGGGCGGCGAGGGGCAGGGCACAGAGGTGCGGCCCTGCCCTTCCCTTCCCCCAGACCCGGCATGTTGCCCTGGCCCTTTCCACGGTGGGACGCCGGCGAGGAGCAGGCGCCTGCGGCACAGGGCCCCTCGCCGTTCGGGGACCCCGGCAGGGTTTGGAACTCTGGAGAGAGAGCCCTGGGAGAACCGGGAACACTCCCACAGGACAGGTGAGGGCACGGCGCGCTGGAGCCACTTGCGGGAAATCCGCCGTGGGGTGGAGGGGCCCGCAGTGTGCAGGCTCTCAGTGGTCCGTACGGACAGTGGTTATGTTCAGCCTCCCCGCACCGGGCATCTTTGACCTTCCCGGGGACGTATTCAGACTTGGAAGGGAAAGGGGGGAGCTATGACTGGGGCATCTCAGTACCTTTCCACCTCCCAGCCCTCAGTTCCGGTCCCCAAGGCCTTCCTGGACCCGGAGAGAACAGCTGCGGGCCGAGCCCCGTGCAGGCCTGGTGGCTGAGCAGTACCCAGGAACCCCAGGTAGGTAGTGGGCCTTGCCACCTCTACTCCTTAATACCCTTTTACCCCTGAGCCTGTTTTAATCTCAAATTACCCCCTTCCCCGCCAGTTCCCTTTTCTCCCCAGATGGCCTGGGGGATGGCCCCTTCAAGAATGACCCTGCTGGCACCATGGGACCCCAACTATGAGGCTAAAGCTAGTTCTCAGCTGGTGTGGGTGAGTAGGGGGTGCCTATGGCTCTAGTGTCAGGGTGGGGCAAGCATGCTCCAGTGATCTTTCCTGACCCTCCACAGGGACCCAGCTGTGCTTCCGGTGCCTCTTTCTCAAGCCGGACTTTGTGTCATCCCTCCTTCTGGCCGCTGTATGAGGCAGCCTCAGGCAGGGACCACAGACACCTGACTTCTGCAACAGTACCTCAGAATGGTGAGCAGGCGCCCAGGGATGCATGTAACTTCGCGTGGTCCCCTCAGACTCAGGACCAAGGCTTAATGAGCTCCTTAGGGAACCAGTGAAGAAGTCCATGGGATGGGAAACCCAGCCTGTCCCTAACAGCTTTCCTCCCTAGGATTCCCGGTGATGTGCCGTGAAGATGTCTTTCTTTCAGACCCTCTGCTGCCCCCTGGGCAGCGTGTTCCCCTGTACCCTTCTGAAACCCCTCAGCAGGTGAGCCCTTTTCTTGCCCTGGCCTTATCTCAGCCTTCATGCAGGGCTTGGGAGGAGACACTTCCCTCTCTTCTCTCTTCAGGTGGTGGACTCTCTGAAGCTGCTGCTCCCACCTCCTATCATGTCCCCCCAGGTTCGCCCCACCCGGTCCCCTGGCCGTTGCACCACCTGGCTTAGTGGGCCTGAGTTGATTGCCCTCACTGGCCTTCTGCAGATGAGCCAGGGAGAGCCAAGACCTAGCTCCTCCTCAGGTTCCTCGGCAGCTCCCACCCCCACTTCTGGGCCCCTAGACCCTGTCTCTGATCATGCAGGCCCCAGTGGTTCTCACTGCACTGACCCATCTCTCCCACAGATCCCAGAAACCAATTGTCCATAGCACCTCCGGGGGTATCATAGGCCCCCTACTCTCTCAGGCAGTTCTTTCTGTTGTCAATAAATGTGTTCGTTTGCAAACAGGCTTCTTGTGGTAAGTAGCAGAATGGGGTATTCAGACAGGGATAGGGGTCTCTTCCTTCATGGCAGCTTTGGCTGACCTCCCCTAAAATTCTTATTACTCATTGGCCACCCCCTACAGTAGGTTGAGGGAATACATGGGCCTAAGATCTTTTCAGCTGACCAAGAAAGGCACCTTTAATGAGGGGGCCCACAGTACAGTTCTCCAGACTGAGTTTTATAAGAAACAAGGATTCCATCAGCTCTGTCATGCATGGGAAAGGGAGGATTGTGTAAGCATGTGGCTGACATTGGAAGAGACATCCTAGGGAGTAAGGGGGTGGCACATAATTTTTGGGGGGACACCAAAGGTAAGATACCTGATGCTTTCATCCTTCTTGAGCTGAGGTCCCAGAAGTTCAGCCTTGGAGCTGAGGGTTAGTTCTTTGGCTTGTTGGATACACGGGCAGGCACTGCAGGTGTGTGTGTGTGGGGGGGAAAGGTCCTTGTGGGAGTCATCAGAGGAAGGGTGGCAGCCTTGGTTCCCCTGAGACTCTGAACTGATGCTCTGTAACTTTGCAGGGAAACAGAGCTTTGACTGAGAAAGCCCAGAAATATGTAGGATTTTTTTTAGAGGGGGGATGGTGTTCTAGAATTCTCTCTCTTAAAAGAATCTAACTTCTCGGGGGAACTTCCTCCTGAAGACTTCCCACTGCTGGAAGCGGCAGAGTGGGCAGCAGTCCAGAAGGGGCAGCTCAGTGCCTCTGTAGGCCACCCTAAGGGGTGCCTGTGCCTTAGAACTCCTCAGTTGTGGAAACACATGGGAATGCATTCTAACTTTGCCATTTTCCCTCCCTCATCTAACTTTCCACCTGTCAGATAGACCTGGCAGACTCTCACCCTTGCCTCCAGAATTGGTTCTGGGACTTGATTTGGTGTAGCTGTGGGGGGCATTGCCTCATGCTTCCAGAGGAACCAGGTCCAGGTCAATTAGTTGAGGTGGCTGGTTGGGGAATGGGGAGATTCAGTATAGCACTGTCCCATTTCTAAGTAGTCTGGGGCCATGTACTCAGTGCACACATACTCCTGGGCTAGTTGGGCTGGGCTGATGCCCTGCTGCTCTCCAGCTCTCCCCAATGCTGGAATGGGGGCCTTGGAGCCTGTGCCCTGGCTCCCTGGCCCTGGCTTGTAGGAAGAGGGGCAGGGAGCCTGAGGAAGAGGATCCTGGTGGAAAACAGCTCATGGGCACTTAGTGCCCTTCCAATCCTAGAACAACTGGTGGGGAGCAGCGTTGGCAGCAGAAGGTGAGGGAGGGGGTGCTATCATAAAGGAACCACCCACCCCTCATGGGTTCCCACTGACTCAGTCACTCCCAGCTCCATGGGTATGTGGCTCCTTCCCCTCTAACTGCTCTGGGTATGGAGTATGAGGCCGATGCCCTCAGCATCCCAGGTCTGGAGGGCTGGTTGCTTGCTCCTCTCACCCAGGTGCCCACTACAGCTCATGCCCCTTGATTGGGGACAGAGCATCTGGAGGCACTCATCAGAGGATCCCTTGGCAGTGGCTCAGTCCTACTACTGGCACCAGCGTCCCTAAGTCGCTTCCGGGTGGCCAGGACAGTTTCACGAATGCTTTGGGCACCATGACATCTATTGTTTATAGCCACAGCACCCACTTGTGCACCCAAGTGGCTGAGTTTCAGGAAGGAGGGGTCTGCATGGCCACAGCTGCACACACTGAGCAGGGACCCCAGGTAATGATGCCAGGGTGTCCTTGGGCTTCTGCAGCAGGCCCTGCACCCCCAAACCCAGGCACAGGCGGTAGATTGTCGCCCAGGCCTCATGTCCATCTTAGCCCCTTGGGCCACAGTGTCACAGGCCAGACATCCTGAAACAGAGTGAGGATTCAAATCCTGGGATCCTCATGGCAACTGGAACCTTGGACAATTGGAAGATCACAGGACAGGGAGGGAAAGTAGTCACTGTGCTCTGAGAACTGATAAAGTGTAAACGCTTAATGTTTGAACCTGATTTCAGTGACCTAGAGCAGGGAGAGGCTATGGATAGACCAAATCCACTCTCGGACCCTGGCCCCATATTCTCTCCGCCCACCCCGAACTTGGGCCTCACAGCGGTGGCTGCACCTCGAGGAAGGTGCCCTATCACACTTGCTGCTCCACCTCGCTGGTCCGGGCCACGCCCAGGCTGAGGTCACGTGTATAGAGGATAAGCAGGGGGCTCTGGTGCGCGTCCACGCGCTGGCTGCTGGTGCACGCACCCGCCGGGCTTCCGCTGAGTTTGGGCTGTTGCTCCACCAGCGAAACTTCTGTTCCGGGAACATTCGGGGTCTGGGGGCTCTGCACGGGGAAACAACGGCGCTGGGACTTCTGCAAGTGGCTGCGAAGCCTCGGTGGGCTCAGATGCATGTCGAGCGCCTTGGACTCTGGTGTCCCCGTGGTGACCGCCTCCGAGATTCCTTCCGGGCCAGAGGCAGTCAAGTGGCAGGCAGAGGGGGGACGACTGAGGAAAGTGGGGTAGGGGTGGCTGCTATCAGTCCTGATGCCCAGCGTCTCTCTCCGGCCCCGACTTGAAGCTTTTGGCAGGGGTTCTGCAGTGGTCCCTCGCCGCCTGTAGCATGGGCCCTAGTGACTACCCAAAGACTAGGACGCCCTGGTCTCCGAAGATCGGTCCTGGCAGACTCAGACTCCCGTCACTTCCTCTCCTCCAACAGTTCCTAACTCGCCGCCCTCGCGCGCCCAGTGGTGAAGTGGGGTCAGTCCCCACCCCACCCGCTCGGACTGGGCTTTGGCAGGAGTAGGGAGCGTGGGGGCATCTTCATCGATTAGAGCTGACGGTGAGAAAGTGACCAGGTGAGGCGAATGTGGATGCAGCATGTAACTGTCAGCAGTGATTGTGCTGGCTGTGGAATCTGCAGGCCTGGATCACCTGCAGCTGAGCCCGCCACCCTTACAGCAGCGCCCTCTTCTGATTCTACCAGTCCAGTATCTTCCCACTCAGGACTGGTTTTGTACTCTTCCTTCCCAAGTAATTCTAGGAACCAGACCACCTAGCACTGGGTTGTGCTAACCTTCAAGGAGCTGAAGGTTCTCTGTGGATTTGGGGTGATAGGTGATGGCTTGGGATAAGTAAACTTGTGAATTTCCCCTGTGTATGGCCCATACCCACCAGAATACAGGTCAAGAGACTATGGAAGAAGGTTCTGTGGAGGAAAAGGCCGTCTGCAGGGGGATTTCTGTCATGCTGCCCCATTACCTCAGCCCCCCCCCCAACCCCCCAAAATGCCACCATGGGCCAGCTGCAATCTCTGATCACATACAGACTCTCTGGTGGGGGTATCTTGCCCTTTGCTTCCTGAGAGGTTTGAGATGGGGTTGGAATTCAGACATTTAATTTTTTAATTGATTTTAGAGAGGGAGAAAAAGCATCCATTTGTTGTTCCACTTATTCATGCATTCATTGGTTGATTCTTATATGTACCCTGATTGGGGATCAAACCAACCTTGGGGTATCAGAGGATGCTCTAACCAACTGAGCTGCCAGGCCAGGACTGGAATTCAAACATTTTGACAACTCACTTCTGATCTCCCATGGACCAACTTGACGGAAGATGGCACTGGTCAGTGCACACTCTACAAGACAAACCAGCAGTTGATACCAATGCGGGCCTTAGTAGACCTCATGATATCACTCTGTTAGAAAGTAAGATATCTAAAGCAGGGAACTGAGGAGAGAGGAGGGAAAGAGGGCAAGTGTAGCCTCCATTAAAGATGGTGTTTGGGGAGGAGCACAGTCAGGAAAAGATGTAACAAGAGTACTGAAGCAAGGGAAGAACCTGATTCTTTTTCTGACTAATCCAAGGGCCAAGACAGCCTGAGCAGCGAGAGTAGAGCTTTTCCATTTCCAGGCCTGGAAAGAAAGGCCTGGAGTACTGGAGGAGCCAAAGGTGCGGTATGCATGGAAGCTAGTTAGTATCCTTAAACACCTTTTAAGGGTGATAGTGGGGGTGGGCTACGGAAGCCAACCAGCATCCTGAGGGTGGTATCCTCAGCAAAGCCCATCAATATGTAGGAGAGGTGCTGGCAGCTCAGGTGGTGGTGCATTGGGGACCGTGGTAGCTGCCACTGTTGGCCAGGGAAGAGGCAGGTATGTGGGTAAGTCGCCACCAAAACAGTATGTTCAAGGCCATAGTCCCTAATGTGGCCTTCATCTATGTACCATATGCCAACGTGCAAAGTGGTAGAGACAAAGAAGTCATGGGCAGGCCCCTCCCTTTCCCAGTGTGAGTGCTGCTTTGAAGACCAGGACACCCATGGGGCCTACTTGCTGTGCCCCTGGCCTGGAGCCTTTTCCCACAAGTTTGATTTGAAACTACACACAGGAGGTTCTCCTCATACCTACTCCTTTCCACTCCCCATCAGCCAAGCCACCTGGCAACACCCCAGTCCTGTGAAATCACAGCTGCTGTCAAGAGAGCAGCTCTAGATCACCGTAATTGGTGGGTAAAGAAGGAAGCAGCTGGGATCTCAGTGCCTGGGTTTTGAGTACGTAGCAGTGGTAGATGGGCTGGTAATCAATGCCAGGTGATTTAGCCTGCTGGGTACAAAAAGAGCCCGGAGCCAAATTGGCCTAATCAGTTGCCCTAGCAACACTGCCCTTGTCCTTACCCGGACAAGATTTATTCTAGCCTGTTGCCCTGGTAACTTGATGGCTCCCCGGGGACAGGAAATGGCAGAACCTCAGCTCTGCTGGGTGAGAACACTTCTCCCAATCACAGGGGTCCACCTGTGCATCCCTCTGCCAGGTGCAGGAGAGCCATGGGATGGTGGGATGGGATTTCCACATTCTAAGTCCTTGTGGAAATACCTTAGCCAGGGAGAGGAATCTAGAGGTGGCTGGGGTGCTAAGGCCAGGCTGTTCCCATGTGCCCCTCCCACCTCCATTCAGTTCCTACTCCACTGTGGAAAGTGATGCAGGGATAATGCTATACATTTAGCCCCTTTGGTCAGCCCTCCCCCACCACGGCTCCAAGATGGACAGAATGGAGCTCTTTAGAGGCCCTGGGACCTGCACCTGCTTCCTCACCCACAGATGACCTACTGAAGGATAGAACCAAACCAGAGG